>BQNB010100437.1:0-24701 GCA_026074375.1 Tanacetum coccineum
CAGCTTATTTCCTTTAGTTTGCTTTTTAGTGTAGCTTAATCTTAGGCTTTAAGTCACCTTTTTCTGTTTTCTTTTAAACTATTAATATAGCTTAAAGTACTCCCCAGCTTATTTTAGGGCTTATTCTAGAAAACATAGCTTATTTAGGACTCCCCTCTCCCTATTTATCTGTCCCCCATAGTTGTAGCTTATTTTGTTAGCTTATATCCCAATAAGAAAGAAAAATAAGCTCATAAGCTTATTAAGCTTCTGCAGCCCCAAAAAGCTCACTTTTCTGGCTTATTTAGTAAGATTTAGACTAAGTGCTTATTATGAAAATTGTTCCCCTTAAGCCCCTTAACAACTTTGCTTTTATAGCTTTTTGATAATAAGCACTTTGGACTTAATTTGTAATCGGGGTCCACTTCAGGGACCATTTGTGTAATTTTTTCTTTTACAGTTATAATTGTTAGTCCCTGTGGTTAACTACCCTGTTACTTCGTTAGTCCCTTTTCCCTTTTCCCTGTTAGTCCTTTTGTTTTAACAGCAGTTAACTTTAGTTAGTTTATTTAATTTAATTAATTAAATTAGGTTTAAAATTAATTAGTTTAATTACTTTTAATTTATTCAGTAAAATTTGGGCATTTTTATATTTTTAGAATTGTTAACTTTTTCTTTATTTAATTTTATTTTTTCAGAATTTTTATAACTTTTATTTTTTGTCTTTTTCTATTTTCTTAGTTTTAATTAGTTATTAATCTTTAAAAATTCATAAAAAATCCAAAAATTAATAAAAAAATATTTTTCTTTTTTATAAAATTTTCTTTTGTCATTTAGTGATCTAGGAAATATATAACATTTAGTGTAGGCTTAATTTTTTCTTAAATTTCAGTCATTAGACCGTTTTACCGGGTGAGTTTTAAGTTTTTTTCGTTTAGAATTCAAACGACCTCGTTTTTATTCTAGTTTTCTTTATTTTTCAAAATTAAGTTAATTAGAATTTAATTTTGATTTTTAATTTAATTTAGCATTTATTTTCTTAATTTTTAGATTTCGGATTTCCCTATAACTTAATTTTGTTTTCCCGTAGTTTAAGATCCCCATTTCCTATTTGTTTCTCGTAGATTAAATTAAGTTTTATTTAATTAATTTTAGTTGTAATTATTTCAAGTGTTTTCCTATATATTCTTCATCTTTCAATTTCATCCAAAAACAGGTTTTCTTTCAATTGCAGCCTCGCGTTGGGCTTACGAACCGGATTATTCCTCTTCCGGAATCTTTTTATTATTGCTTCTTACTTGTGTATTTTATCCTTTTGTGGAATTTGACCTTTTGCCTTGGTCAAGGGCATTCGGTTAGAATCTGTATTAGGGTTGCTATATAAGTGTGTACTATTTCACGAATCATGCACCCTCTACTTTAGACACTAGTTATGCCGTAGAACTTACCGATGGGAGAATTTTAGAAACAAGTGTTGTTCTTAGAGGTTGCACGTTAGGATTTATTGGTATCCGTTGGGACATAGATCTAATACCCTCGTAGAACTTGGTCATTTCGCGTACATCACTCACGGATGGTTGGTTGGCGAAAGTACCAACGCGTTGATAGTTTGTGACGTAGTAGGTCGTTCGGATTCCTTATGGAGATGAGGTATTGATATTACGAGGTGTTAATGAGGACGGCGGAAGTAAGCTGGACATCATATCGTGTACGAGGACCCAGAAGTATATTCAAAAGGGATGTCAAGTTTACCTAGCGCAAGTTACATCCAAGAAGGTTGCCGATCGTACAGGAATTTCTGGAAGTCTTTCCAGAAGATTTTCTTGGACTACCACCTGCTCGACAAGTTGAATTTCAAATCGACTTAGTCCCTGGTGCTGCACTTGTAGCATGATGCACCCCGTATCGGATTTGTACTAGCCAAAATGCAAGAGTTATCCATCAATTGCAAGAATCTTTATGACGAGGATTTATAAGACCCAGTTCCTCACCCTGGGGAGCATCGGTTTTGTTTGTCAAGAAGAAAGATGGTTCTTTTTGGATGTGTATAGACTACCGTGAACTAAAAAAAACATACTGTGAAAACCGATACCCACTTCCGAGGATCGACGACTTATTCGATCAACTTCAAGGGTCAAGAGTCTACTCTAAGATCGACCTGAGATCTGGTTATCACCAACTCAGAGTTCGTGAGGAAGACATTCCAAAGACAGCATTTAGGACTCGCTATGGTCACTACGAGTTCCAAGTAATGTCGTTTGGCTTGACTAACGCACCGGCAGTATTCATGGATTTGATGAATCGGGTGTGCAAACCGTATCTGGATAGATTCGTAATTGTATTCATCGATGATATTTTGATCTACTCCAAGAGCAGAAAGGAGCACGAAGGACACCTTAAGTTGATTTTGAAGGAGGAAGAATTGTACGCCAAGTTTTCAAAGTGTGAGTTTTGGCTGTCGAAGGTATAATTTCTTGGTCACGTGATTGATAGTGAAGGCATTCACGTTGATCCCACTAAGATTAAGTCTATCAAGGATTGGGCATCACCCAAGACACCAACCGAGATCCATCAATTTTTAGGTTTGGCGGGTTACTACCGACGATTTATCGAAGGTTTTTCAAAAATCGCTAGACCTTTTGACGAAACTGACTCAAGAAAAGTGTGAAATTTTGATTGGGGAGAAAAGGCAAGAGGACTCGCTTTTCAGTTATTGAAGAAGAAATTATGTAATGCGCTAATATTGGCCTTACCAGAGGGAAGTTAGAACTTTGTGGTGTATAATTGGATGCCTCGCATAAAGGGTTGGACGCGGTTTTGATGCAGAGGGAAAAGGTCATAGCTTACGCATCACGCCAACTCAAGGTTCACGAGAAGAACTATACCACCCATGATTTGGAACTAGGAGCAGTAGTGTTTACCCTGATGATGTGGAGACACTATCTGTCCAGGATCAACTGCGTGTTGTGTCAATGATTCACCAAGAGTTTGCAACACATTCACGATCAGAAGAGCTGAACATGACGGCAACGGACGTTGGTTAGAGGTTGTGAGTGACCACGACTATGAGATTCGATATCACCCAGGGTTGGCAAACGTCGGTGGACTCGATGCCCTGACTAGCTAAAAGCGAGAGAAACAAGCCCCCCGCTCCGACCGTCTTGGCCAAAAGAATAAATCTCAAAAAAAATGATTGTATATAAAATGAAGCATAAACTAATATGTAAAGAATGACAGAACACAAAAACCATTAAACATTCCTAAACATGATTTGGATGTGCTCAAACGGAAAGCCAGGAAGGAGGAGATCGTTCATCACGAAGATTTGCATGGACGTGATTAACAAGTTAGAACCTCATGCTGACAGAACTTAATGTTTGAATAACCGGAGTTAGATTTCGTGTTTTGGAGAGTTAAGGGCCTTGATTATGCATGAGTCACATAAGTCAAAGTATTCCATCCATCCTAGATCGGACATGATGTACCAGGACCTTAGGAGGCTGTATTGGTGGCCTAACATGAAAGCATAAATTGCCACTTATATCAGCAAATGTTTAACATGTGCCAAGGTTAAGATACAATATCAGAAACCATCTGGTTTGTTGGTTCAACCAGAGATCCCACAATGGAAATGGGAGAATATAACAATGGACTTTGTGACTAAATTGCCAAAGACGGCAGCTGGTCAAGACACGATGTGGGTAATTGTTAATTGTCTCACTAAGTCTGCTCATTTCTTGCCTATGCGAGAAGATGCCATGTTAGAGAAATTGACAAGACAGTACTTGAAGGAAGTAGTCTCAAAGCATGGAGTGACAGTGTCAATCATCTCTGATCGTGATGGGAAATTTATGTCACATTTTTGGAAGTCCCTTAATAAAGCTTAGTATCTCGATTTTGGACTGGTATAGCTTACCCATCCAGAGGACGATGGCCAGGGTGAGAGAAAACAATTCAAACATTAGAGGACAAGTTACGTGCATGTGTATCCGACTTTGGTAATCGGTTGGGATTAGACACATACCGTTGTAGAATTTTCATATAACATAACAGTTACATACCAGCATTAAGGCTGCTCCGTTCGAGGTGTTGTATGGGCAGCAAGTGTGATCACATATCTGTCTGGGCTAAAGTTGGGATTGTCAGATTCACCTGGGGGGCCCCTGAAATCTCATTCATGAGGACAATACGAGACATATTCGTACAAATCAAGGAGCCATACCAAGCCGCCCATGATATCAAAAAGAGTTATGCCAACGTAAGACGAAAACATACTCGAGTTTCAAGTCATGGAGATTAAGGTCTTCGTTGAGAAAGCATCTCACTTAGAAAGGAGTGATACTTTTGGCCAAACAGTGGGAAAGTGAAACTCGTTATATTGGACCTTTTATGATCATTGCTAAAGTGAGGAAGACGCGTTGCTTTCCATCTGATATCCCAGCAGAAAAATTGGCAGAGTTCAACAGTACGTTTCCACGTCTCGAAGTTGAAGAAATGCATGGTGATGAACCGCTTGCTATACGTTGGATGAATTCTCACAGATCGGACGAGAAACTCCTTTTGTATTTCGAAGTAACTAGCGCTGAGCCATGGACCGGTGTGTGTCAAGCGTCTGAAGCAGAGTCATATTTCGATTGTTAAAGTACGTTGGAACTCTAGGAGGGGTCTTGAGTTCACCTGGGAACGTGAAGACAAAAGCAAAAGTAATCCCCGACCTTTTTACCAACTCTACACCAGAGGCAGTGGTTGCGTCTAAGCTGTAAGGACTCAATGTTCTTTAATGGGAAAGAATGTGACACCCCGAGAATTTCCGTTCATAAATTTAGCCATTTCCGTTTAGTAATTTAAATTTTTAAAAGTTTCGTTTAGCTTTCCGTTTATCGGGAAAGTATGTTCGTTTTATCTGTGAATCTCACCGGGCGAACTGTGACACCCCAGACGTTGTAGTTTTTTGGCACTTGCCCACATTTTTATGGTTTTAAGGCGAATATATTTAAAAATTTCATTTTTTAAGTGATGTCGTTACTCGTTTCGTCAATTACGTGTTCCGTGGAATTTAAACAATACATTGTCATGCATGCTAGACCTTTGGAAATTAAATGTTTTTAGCACTAATTTCCTAGAAAGTTGGAGGCCAGTTTTGGTCCCCCCACCCTTGGCCTCACTTACAACCGGATACGCATGTATATACATGCATAGGATTCAAATTTTGAAATATATTCTCTAGACATGCAAGCAAGAATTAAGGTAAATGACTAGTACTAGTAATGGTGTGATAGGTAGATCATTTTGGTCCCCTATCCCTTGTCCCCTAACCAATCGGCACACATAAGTGTGTGTGAGTGCGTGTGAGCATCTTGTCATATATCATTCATTCTCAATCATTCTCATTCACTTCCTACATACACAAAAACATTTCTCTTGTGCTCTCTCTCTCTCAAACACACAAACCAACACAAAAACTTACAAAACCATACATTTTTCACTTTCAATCATATACATTTGAAGACAAGTTGAAGGTATGATTGGTCAATTCTGACTACACTCTTTAATATATAGTAAATATATATATAATATACTTATAAATATATAAAAAGAAGGGTAGGAATCAAAAGATCTCAGTTATAGTAATCCGGAAGTATGATTCCCGGGTCGTTATCCCCGATGAGGAAAGCAATTGAAAGTCGAGAGTCGTTTTGAGAATCGATGTTTGAATGGGATAAGATTGATATTGTTTTTCTAAAACTACAAGAAAAATAAGGCAAAAACTTAAAACTACTTAAGGAAAAACAAATTTTAGCTAAAAACGTAAAACGAAAACCCTAAACTGTGACTAAAAACCCTAAATTTCCAAAAATAAACTTAAAATGAATTTTTCACTTTTAATAGACTCTAATTAACTAAAAAGTAAGATTAAAGAAAACTAGAACAAAAACGGAGTTGAATTGAGCTTAAAAACACGAAAAACGTGAACGGGAATGAATCCCGTTCTTTAAAAAGTGAAATTTTGAAAATTAAACCCTACAGGAAGCAAACTATTTTTCCTAGGATACTTTACGATAATAGAAAATTTTCTAAAAAAGAATTATATTTTTTTGACTTTTTTATAATATTTTATGAATTAAAAAACGATTTTATGAAAATTAAATATAAAAAAAACTCTAATACGTTTTATAAAAATTCTTGAAAAAAATTGAAAAATAGCTTGAACAATAATCTAAGAAAAATAAGCTTGGAAACACAGCTTATCAAATAAGCTGTGTTTCCAAGTTATTTTCTTAGATTCCTCGTTGTTCAAGCTATTTTTCGTAATTTTTTCAGAATTTTCATAAAAAGTTTAGTATTTTTTATATTTAATTTTTGTTAAAATCGTTTTTAATTCATAAAAAATTATAAAAAAGTCAAAAAAATATAATTCTTTTTTAGAAAATTTTCTATTATCGTATAGTTCCTAGGAAAAATAGTTTTGCTTCCGTAGGGTTTAATTTTCAAAATTTTACCTTTTAAAGAACGGGATTCATTTCCGTTCACGTTTTCGTGTTTTTAAGCTTTCAATCAAACTCCGTTTTTGTTCTTGTTTACTTTAATCGTTACCTTTTTAGTTAAGTTGAGTCTATTAAGAAGTGAAAAATTCATTTTATGTTTATTTTTGGTAAATTTGAGGGTTTTTAGTCATGTTTAGGGTTTCCAGTTTTACGTTTTAGCTAAAATTGATTTTCCTTAAGAATGTTTTAGTTTTTGCCTTACCTTTTCTTGTAGTATTTAGAAAAACAATATCAATCGTTATCCATTAAACATCGATTCTCCTAAACGACTCTTGGACTTTTCATTTGCTTTCCCATCGGGTGCGATAACGACCCAGGAAATCATACTTCCGGATTACTATATCTGAGATCTTTGATTCTACCTTTCTTTTTATATATTTATAAGTATATTTTGTATATATTTATTATATATTAAAGAGTGTAGTCAGAATTGACCAATCATACCTTCAACTTGTCTTCAAATGTATATGATTGAAAGTGAAAAATGTATGGTTTTGTAAGTTTTTGTGTTGTTTGTTGTGTTTGAGAGAGAGAGTAAGATGAGGACAAGGAGAAATGTTTTTGTGTATGTAGGAAGTGAATGGTATGATTCGAGAATGAATGTTATTATGACAAGGATGCTCCACACGCCACTCAACACACACCTTATGTGTGCCGATTGGTTTGGGGGACAAGGGATAGGGGACCAAAAAATCGGGATCTATCCTTTCACACACATATAAATAGCGTTACTAGTCCATTTAACCTTAGTTCTTGGTGCTTGTTGTATAGAGAATATATTTCAAAACTCCTCCTTGATTCCAATAAGAATGCAGGGGCGACGCGGGCGGTGGAATGTATATACTTGCGCTGTGGTTAATTTTCCAGACAGCAATATACTAAAAATAAAACAGACCAAACTGTGCAGACAGTTGAGTAGAACAGAGTATAAGAGGAGTATACGCTCTATTACACAGTCGACTAGATGCCCCGCCCCCTACCAAAACTGGCCTCCAACTTTCTAGGAAAGTTAGTGCTCAAAAAACATTTAATTTCCTTAAGGGTCTAGCATGGCATGACAATGTATTGTTTAAATTTCCACGGAAACACGTAATTGACGTACGAGTAACGACACATCAACTTAAAATATGAAAATTTTTATATATTGCCTTAAAAAATAAAAAGTGGCTCATTGCCAAAAATACTACAACGTTGGTGTCTCAGTTCGCTCCGGTGATGATTTCTCAGATATTAACGGAATACAACTTCCCGGTTTTTTAAGGGGTGAGAGAAGCTAAAGTGAATACTTTTAAAAATTTAAATTACTAAACGGAAATGGCTAAATTTATGAACGGAAATTCTCGGGGTGTCACATTCTTTCCCAGTTAAAGAAGCTTTGTCCTTAAAGCTTAGGACGCAACCTCTGCCGCGGGTGTAGAGTTGGTAAAAAGGTGCGGGTATTTCTTTTGCATTTGGTCTTCACGTTCCCAGGTGAACTCAAGACCCCTCCTAGAGTTCCAACGTACTTTGACAATCGAAATACGACTCTGCTTCAGACGCTTGACCTCACGGTCCATGATCTCGATAGGTTCTTCGATGAAATGGAGTTTCTCGTCGATCTGGATTTCATCCAACGGTATAGCAAGCGGTTCATCAGCCATGCATTTCTTCAACTTCGAGACGTGAAACGTACTGTGAACCCTGCTCAATTTCTCTGGGATTTCAAGATGATAAGCAACGGTTCCTACTTTAGCAATGATCTTAAAAGGTCCAATATAACGAGGGTTCAACTTTTCCCGTTTGCCAAAACGTATCACTCCTTTCTAAGGAGATGCTTTCAACATGACCTTATCTCCTACTTGAAACTCGAGAGGTTTTCGTCTTACGTTGGCATAACTCTTTTGACGATCATGGGCGGCTTGGATATGGCTCTTGATTTGAACGATCTTCTCGGTTGTCTCATGAATGATTTCTGGGCCAGTGAGCTGACTATCCCCAACTTTAGCCCAGCAGATAGGTGATCGACACTTGCGCCCATACAAACACTCAAACGGAGCAGCCACTTCTTAATGCTGTATGGTAACTGTTGTTATATGTAAATTCTACAACGGTAAGTGTCTATCCAAACCTTTTCCAAAGTCGTAGTCTGTACACAGGCACGTAACATGTCCTCTAATGTTTGAATGGTTCTCTCACTCTGGCCATCGGTCTCTGGATGGTAAGCTATACTCATATCCAATCGAGTACCTAATGCTTTATTAAGGGACTTCCAAAAATGTGACATAAATTTCCCATCACGATCAGAGATGATTGACACTGTCACTCCATGCTTTGAGACTACTTCCTTCAAGTACTGTCTTGTCAATTTCTCTAACATGGCATCTTCTCGCATAGGCAAGAAATGAGCAGACTTAGTGAGACAATTAACAATTACCCACATCGTGTCTTGACCAGCTGCCGTCTTTGGCAATTTAGTCACAAAGTCCATTGTTATATTCTCCCATTTCCATTGTGGGATCTCTGGTTGAACCAACAAACCAGATGGTTTCTGATATTGTATCTTAACCTTGGCACATGTTAAACATTTGCTGATATAAGTGGCAATTTATGCTTTCATGTTAGGCCACCAATACAGCCTCCTAAGGTCCTGGTACATCATGTCCGATCTAGGATGGATGGAATACTTTGACTTATGTGACTCATGCATAATCAAGGCCCTTAACTCTCCAAAACATGAAATCTAACTCCGGTTATTCAAACATTAAGTTCTGTCAGCATGAGGTTCTAACTTGTTAATCACGCCATGCAAATCTTCGTTGATGAAGTTCTCCTCCTTCCTGGCTTCCGTTTGAGCACTCAAAATCTGTTTAGGTAGGCGTTTCTCCTTTATCTCCTTTTTCTTTTTTATCCTTCTTTTTTTTTTTCCTTTATATTTTAACCCTTGGGTTTGTCCATAACTAAGGCTCAAACTCGTAGCGGCTTGTTTCTCTCCTTTTAGCTCAGGGCATCAGCCACCACGTTTGCCTTCCCTGGGTGATATCGAATCTCATAGTCGTGGTCACTCAACAACTCTAACCAACGTCGTTGCCTCATGTTCAGCTCCTTCTGATCGAGAATGTGTTGCAAACTCTTGTGATCAGTGAACACAACGCACTTGGTGCCGTACAGATAGTGTCTCCACATCATCAGGGTAAACACTACTGCTCCTAGTTCCAAATCATGGGTGGTATAGTTCTTCTCGTAAACCTTGAGTTGGCGTGATGCGTAAGCTATGACCTTTTCCCTCTGCATCAAAACCGCGTCCAACCCTTTATGCGAGGCATCACAATATACCACAAAGTTCTAACTTCCCTCTGGTAAGGCCAATATTAGCGCATTACATAATTTCTTCTTCAATAACTGAAATGCAGCCTCTGCCTTTTCTCCCCAATCAAATTTCACACTTTTCTGAGTCAGTTTCGTCATTGTCTAGCGATTTTCTGAATAAACCTTCGATAAATCGTCGGTTTGTAACCGCCAATACCTTAAAATTGATGGATCTCGGGTTGGTTCTTGGGTGATGCCTCAATCCTTGATTAGACTCAATTTTGTTGGATCAACGTGAATGCCTTCACTATCAATCACGTGACTAAGAAATTATACCTTCGACAGCCAAAACTCACACTTTGAAAACTTGGCGTACAATTCTTCCTCCTTCAATAACTTCAAAATCAACTTAAGGTGTCCTTCGTGCTCCTTTCTGCTCTTGGAGTAGATCAAAATATCATCGATGAATACAATCACGAATCTAACCAATACGGTTTGCACACCCGATTCTACAGATCCATGAATACCACCGGTACATTGGTCAGTTCAAATGGTATTACTTGGAACTCGTAGTGTCCATAGCGAGTCCTAAATGTTGTCTTTAGAACGTCTCTCCGAACTCTGAGTTGGTGATAACCAGATCTCAGGTTGATCTTAGAGTAAGACTCTTGATCTTTGAAGTTGAGTCGACTACGAAGTCGTCGATCCTCGGAATATGTGTTGTATCGGTTTTAGAGTATGTTTTGTTTAGTTCACGATAGTCGATACACATCCGAAAAGAACCATCTTTCTTCTTAACAAACAAAACCGGTGCTCCCCAGGGTGAGGAACTAGGTCTTATAAATCCTCTGTCAGAAAGTTCTTGCAATTGAGTGGACAACTCTTGCATTTTGGCTGGTGCTAATCGATACGGGGCTCGTGCTACAGGTGCAGCACCAGGGACTAAGTCGATTTGAAATTCAACTTTTCGAGCAGGTGGTAGTCCAGGAAAATCTTTTGGAAAGACTTCCAGAAATTCCTGTACGATCGGCAACCTTCTTGGATGTAACTTGCGCTAGGTAAACTTGACATCCCTTTTGAATATACTTCTGGGTCCTCGTACACGATATGATGTCCAGCTTACTTCCGCCGTCTGCCATTGAGAAGTTAACAACTTCATCCTCTTTTATCAGCAGGTTCCAAGCATAACCTTGGGATGATATGTAAATACATGTGCTTCAGTCCTCTGAGCGTTCAGCTTTCCACATTGAACTCAGCTACCAAGTTTCCTCAGTGAGGAGTTGGGTGTCCTAGCATTCAGCGACTTAGTTGGACTTTAATCACATCCCTTCAGCAGACTTTATAACCAAGTCTCTAGTCAGTCCCTTTGTCAAGTGATCAGCTAAGTTTTGTTGAGACCTCACAAACTCTATAGATAACTGATTCGCTGATAGCACACACTTATATAGCAACCCTAATACAGATCCTGACCGAATGCCCTTGACCAAGGCAAAAGGTCAAATTCCACAAAAGGATAAAATACACAAGTAAGAATCAATAATAAAAAGATTCCGGAAGAGATATTCCCGGGTCGTATGTCCCAACGAGGCTGCAATTGAAAGTAATCCTGGTTTGATGAGAAATTGAATGATGGAGAATATATGATGGAAACACTGATATAATTACAACTAAAATTAATTAAATAAAACTTAATTTAATCTACGGGAAAACAAGCAAAGGAAATGGGGATCTTAAAAACTACGGGAAACAAAATTAGTTATAGGGAAATCCTAAAATTAAATCTATACTAAAATACGGGGAACAGAATCAGGTATCGGGAAACCTAAATACTAAAAATTAAGAAAATAAATGCTAAATTAAATTAAAAATCAAAATTAAATTCTAATTAACTTAATTTGAAAAATAAAGAAAACTAGAACAAAAACGGAGGTCGTTTGAATGTAAAACGAAAAGAAACGGTAAAATGCACCCGGTAAAACGAGTCTAAGACTGAAATTTAAGAAAAATTAAACATATACTAAATTTTATATTTTTCCTAGACACTAAATGACAAAAGAAAATTTTATAAAAAAGAAAAATATTTTTTTATTAAAATTTGGATTTTTTATGAATTTTTAAAGATTAATAACTAATTAAACTTAAGAAAATAGAAAAAGACAAAAAATAAAAGTTATAAAAATTCTAAAAAAATAAAATAAAATAAAGAAAAAGTTAACAATTCTAAAAATATAAAAATGCCCAAATTTTACTGTTTTTATAAAAAGTAATTAAACTTATTAAAATTTAAACCTAATTTAATTAATTAAATTAAATAAACTAACTGTGGTTAACTATAAGGACTAACAGTGAAAAGGACACAAGGACTAACAGGGTAACAGGCTAACTAACCACAGGGACTAACAATGTTAACTAGAAAAGACAAAATTACACAAATGGTCCCTGAAGTGGACCCCGACTACAAAGTGGGTCCAAAGTGCTTATTGGCCAAAACTTATAAAAGCAAAGTTAAAGAGGGGCTTATGGGGAACAATTTTCATAATAAGCACATAAGCTGAATCTCAAAGAATAAGCCAGAAGTGTGAGCTTTTTGGGCTGACAGTAGCTCAAAAGCTTATGGCTTATTTTTCAGAGCTTTTTTGGGGCTTAAGGAAAAAAAAAAAAAAATTTTTTTAATACAAAAAAAATAAAAATAAAAGGCTTCAAGATAAGCTATAACTAATGGAATAAGCTACTTAATCCTAAGGGAGTCCTAAATAAGCTAAGGGAACCTAGATTAAGCCCTAAAATAAGCTGGGGAGAAAATAAGCTATGTCTAACAGTTTTAAAAGGAAAACAGAAAAAAGTGAACTTTAAGCTATTATTAAGCTAAGCTAAGGAGTGAGTTAAGCTAAGAAAGTTTGGGGAATTAAAGAACTACTATTAAGCTACAAATAAAAGCTAAGAGGTCCTAGAGCTTAATACAAAATAAGCCATAAAAAGGGGGCTGAAATAGGTGTCTAGCACCAGGGGAGGTACAAACAGGGGCTTAAGGGCCTTTTTGGCTTATCCCAATAAGCTCACAAGAGCTTATTAGCCAAATCCAAGTACAAACAGATTTAAAAGGGTGACTAGTGAGCTTATTTTCAAAGTTTAAGAGCCTAAGGTTAAGAAAAAGCTGCTGATAATGGGGCTTAAACTTAAGGGTTCTTAAAAAATTTGCAAAGCACACTTTTTGACTATTACTTGGTCAAACCAAAGGGACAGCAACAAGGTTGGGTAAATGGGTAGAAAAAACACCAAAGAGCACAAACTCAATGTGCTTAAGCTGCTTATGCAGCTTGAGCACTTAAGCTCAAGTTAGCTTATTGAAATTTTGACAGAAACCAAAAGGAAACCTAAAAACCTATTTTTAAACTAAAAGTGGTAATTTTAATGGCTTAATTAAACCTACACACTCAGCCAAAGTGGTGACTGAGCTTGACCCATGCACTAACACCATATGACCCATTTTCGGTCTAAACCAAAACACTCCCTTAATTTCTTTAATTCGGCTTTTTTACCCTTTTTAAGAAGTAAAGGCTAGAATAATTACTTTATTATGAGGTTAATAACTTTTCTACCATATCTTTAATGATTTAAAACAGAATTAAGTGACTTAAATTATACTTGGAATTTTGACATATGCAATAAAAGAGAACTCAAAATTTTTTTATTTAAAACTTAAAGGATTACAACAAAAACTTAAAGGAAACTGAACTAAACAATAACTTTTTAAGCAACTTAGTTAAAATTTAAGCTAAGAAAGTAAAAAAAGATTATGTTGTTCGGCTTGGTCTTGGCTCTTTTATACTAGCTCCAAAACTTCTCTTGGTGTGCTAGCTGTGCTTTTGTAAGTGTAGAAGAATCCAAAGCAATCTAGCCATTGTTTTCCATTCACACCATCTCACCATTGAAATGGGGTTCTCGGGTTGAGTGTATTTTTGACAAGGGTAAAGGGGTTTTATAAGGGCAGGGTAAGGTGGGAGATTTGAGGGAAGCTGAGCTGGAATGGTACATTGGGAGAGTTGGTATTGCTTGAAAACGGTGGGAAAAGGCTGTATGGTTTTTGGCGCCAAGTGGGTTGGTTGCAGGGTTTGTTCTTTGGTTTATAGAGAAGAAATGTTGGAAAGATGCAACACTAGTCCCCCATGTTTCTTCCTCTTTTCATTTTATTTTAGCCCGATTTTTAGTTATAACATAGTTTGGAAAGTGACCATTTCGGTCCCTCCGTTTTATAAAAAGAAAACAAAGAAGGTTTAGGGTAATGGCAAATCAGGTCCCTGTGGTTTATAACTAAAAAGAAAACTGCCATTTGGCAGTTTTAGTCCTTGTGTTTTATTTTTCTCTTTTTCTTATAAAACAACTTTTAAAACTTGGCATCTTTGGCCCCTTTTCTTTATTTTTTAAATTTTAATTATAAAACAAAGTTTTTAAAATTTACATTTTTGGTCCTTATGTTTTATAAAAAGGATTGTGGGCTTTTGTTGGGCTTGGGTTTGTATTGGGCCCAATTGAGTGTGTCTGGGCCCAATAAGGTTTAGGCTTATGTTATTGGGCTTTTTAAGGCCCAATAAGGTGTAGGAGTGGGTTTTGTGTGTACAATGGCTGAGATTGGCTGTAACTGGGCTAGGATTGGGCCTTCAAAGTCTTCACAGTCTTTGTCAATTGCACACAAATGGGCTGTTGTAATTGATTGAGGGCCCATTTGGTCTTCACAGTCTTTGTCAATTGCACACAAATGGGCTGTTGTAATTGATTGAGGGCCCATTTGGTCTTCACAGTCTTCATAAATATACTATTGGGCTTTCCCGGCCCATCAGATGGGTTAAGATTGCATTCAATAGTATTCTTCAGTATTGACTCTGACTTTGGCATTTTTGGACTTTGGCCTTGATTTTGCACAGTCTTTTCCATTCCATGCTCAGTTTTGTCATTTTGGCTTGGTTTTCTGTCTTTTTGATGATATCCACTTCCTGCATAATACAAATGCAAAACAAACATATATTTGGCAGTTTTTGTCTGTTTTTGGTCATTTAAGCTCGTTTTTAGAGGTAAAAGATATGTGTAATTAAGCACTTATCAGTTGCCCTAACGGAATATTAAATGGACGGTGGGTTCGTGTAATTCGTTCATGACCTAGGAAATACTTACACATAGCATCACAAGTGTGACAAGGCAACAGGATTAGGAGAAGCAATCTGATAAGTAGTGTATGATTAAGTAAATACATATAATTATCATAAAAGTTATCACCAGTAGATTAGATATTAGCTTAGTTATTAGTTAATCAAACCAACCTCTCAAACATATGATTTTACCTGCTTTCTTATTGATATAAAAATACAAAAAGAATCTTCTCTCAACCCCTAGAATTCTGTTAGACCATAATCAAGCCTTCCCAACCTATTCCCCTAAAGAACGATAACAACCCCCGAGTCTTGCTTATACTACTACTACAACGGTTAGGTACTCTGCCTAGGGAGTTGTAAAACTTCTTGTAGAAGTCCCTTATGACAACCGCATCAAGTTTTTGGTTCCGCTGCGTGGGAAATTGTTAGGTTTAGATCATTGTTTAACTTAGTTCAACTTGCTTGAATCCTTTCAAGTAAGAATTTAATTCTGCATATTAGATTTTTTCTGTCTTTTTGTTGATATCCACTTCCTGCACAATACAAATGCAAAACAAACATATATTTGGCAGTTTTTGTCTGTTTTTGGTCATTTAAGCTCGTTTTTAGAGGTAAAAGATATGTGTAATTAAGCACATATCACTCCCCGTAGGGAACAACGTGGTACCTCTTCGATCCGACACCATCTAGTTGCTGCAAAACAGATGCTCATTCCATGGACTTCGGTCCAAGGATCCAAACCAACACCTCAAGGATTTCCTAAAACTTGTGGACTTACTTGACCTTGACGGTTAAAACAAGGAAAGAACGCGCCTGTATTTATTTCAATTTTCCCTTTTGCGATCAAACTAGCAATTGTCTTGAACGTCTTCCAGCAAGATCCATCACCACATAGGAGGATCTTACTACTCGTTTCCTTGCTCAATTCTTCCCATCGGGAAGGACTGTAAAACCTCACAACGATATCTTGATGTTCCAACAACATCATGGAGAATCTCTCAGAAGCATGGACTCATTTCAAGGACTTACTCCAAAAATTCCTTCATCATGGCATCAACCTTTGGCTCTAAGTCCAAATCTTTTATGACCATGTCAATCCCGTCACAAGATGAACCATTTACCAATTGGCCGATGGCAAGCTTCGTGACAAAAACACCAAAGAATCCAGGGCATTATTAGAGGACCTTGCCCTCTATGACAGAAAAAGTTGGAACAACCGAGGGATTTTCCTAAGCTGGTCAAGGCAATCTCTTTTCCACAAGATGTCCCGAGTATATCTGACCGCTGCCTCATCGAGCTTAAAAATTAAGTCCTACACTTGATGGAAGCTCATCTTGCTCTAACGCAACCTATTTAAGTAAACAAAATCACTACCTCATGTAAGATCTACAGTGGTCCCTACGATACTCAATATTGCATGAAATATCCTGAATAAGCTTTTGTAGAATACGTATTTTGGCGTATCAACAAGACAGGAAGCAGACCATTCACTATAAACCAGGGACCAAGAAGCATTAACAAAGTCGTCAATGCTTTGAAGGAAAAGCCAAATTTTAACTGGTCATACACCCAAACATTCATAAACCCACAAAACGGCTCATTCTCTACCTACTCGTCTATTTACCAAACAAAGTTTGAGAAGGCACTAGTTGACATTGACTCTTACCAAGAAAACAGACTTTCCATCCTAAGAACTTAACTTGGACAACAGCAAGACGACATGATTAGTAAAGTTAATCTTTTATGGAAGACCGTTTCTGAAAAGCTTGATGACACTACCCTTTGTAACACTGCAGGAGGCCTCACAACTTAAATGAATTTCACGTCTACCAACTACCATACTAAAGAAGAGCTTCAAAGAAAGGGAATCAAAAGCCCATCAAAGTTACTCTCCCTAATCTCGCTATATATCTAATTCATCGTATTTTACACGAAAACAAAAATCCCTTTATCCACAAAACGTGTTCACTTTGTTAATTCAATCATCATTCTAAACAAGGAGAATGAATCTGAGGAAGAAGGTAGTGTTGAGTCTAGCAAAACTAAGAACACAAACTATGAAAATGCAAATGAAATAGATGAAGAAGTTGAAATCGAATAGGAAGTCGAGGAGGAAACTAAAGGAGAAACCAAAGAAGAAGAGGATGATGACCCGGAACACTTCGATACTTTTCCCACTATAAAAGAGTTAAGGTATCATGTGTGGCTTTTAAAAATCCCCGGCCCCCATGGGTAAAGGCTAAGATCAGAACCGGGAATGTGAATAATGTGAAGTTCTCATGCATGATTGGTCAATTCAATAAAGATCAAGCCTATTTATATTTAGAATCACCAATCAACATAATGTTTATGCTTCATTATAACTGTATCATGAGTAATAGGTTGGAACCAAGAAGGAAACGTTCAAACCCTAAGAAAAACTGCAACTTCGTAGGGAGAGTTAAGGGACTAAAAGTTTTTGTTTGGAACGTCACTTACGAATGTGACTTCATGGTGCTTGAAGATACGACTAGTGTCATTGATCATTACCTTGGATCAGTGGTGTTCGGAAAGCCGTTTATAGAAGCAACTGGGCTAGTTTATGATAAAGAGGAGGGAACGGTCATGTTTAAAAGAGATAAGGAAAGGATCATATTCAAAATGCCCTACAAAATGGACATGTTCAAACACGTAGATTTTATGGATAGAGGCGTCGATAGCATTCCTCCTTTCGTCATAGAGAGTGATGATGATAACTGTGAAAAAACCCACTACTTAAATAGCTTAGATCTAGGGCCCGAATACAAGTATGACGAGCATGCGTATAGAGGAATTCGAAGTTTGATGGCCGTAAAAGCTAGAAGGAAGAACAAAGGAGAAGTCATGTAAGGACGTGTGACTTCGAGTCTAGCTACAAGACTCGTAAATAAAGAAAAGCACTTTTTGGGAGGCAACCCAATATTTACTTTTCCCGAAATTAGGAGTGTCTTGTGTTTTAATTCTTTATTGTTTTTTATTATGTTTGAATTATTTTGTAATCATGCTTTGTTTGTTTATAACTTCGTCTTATTTGTAATCAAAGGTATTTTGCAACAAAATAAGTGTAGGGGAAATATCCGGTTTTTAAAACCAAATCAAACATTTAAAATAAATTGTATTGATTAATTCGCGTTAGTTACGAGTCATATGATTGTTATGATTAATTCTAGGTTTTTATGCGGTGCTTTCTTTAGATTTGACTAATAAAATTGCGTGTAGGAAATTTCTCATTAAAAATGAAAAAGAAATTTTCACAGACGCTGGAGACGGCATCAAGATTTATCCTTATGGCGTCGCATCTCCAGCTATGTAAATTCAAATTTTTTCAAGTATTTCTGAAAAATAAAATGTGCAATATTTAAAATTTGTTATTATTTTGTACACCTGCATATACCTATAATTATATCATTACTCTCATCATATCTTTACTTCTTTCATAGAGTCGAAACCCTAAACTCTCATTGTATATTTATCTATCCCGCCGATTTTATGCTTGGTATAGTTGTCTTTGTCTTTGATTACATGTTATATTTGTCAAGAAGAAGCTTGGAAGATCTTAGGATGTTCTCATTAGATGATTCTTGGAGGACTATTTAACCAGTTATCGCATATTTTTCTCCATTATTGAGCAAAACAAGGGATTACTGGTTTCTTTTACTTGTTTTCTTTTCTTTTTATTCATTTTTACATGTACTTCTATACAACATTGGGGGCAATATTCAACTTAAGTGTAGGGGGAAATAAGCCTTAGAAACTATTCCTTCATTTTCCATTTGCTTTGTTCCTTAAAATGAAGGGTAATATATCAAAACATAGCATAAAAAGGTAATTTGACCCAAATTTAAATTTTTTTATGACACGTATCGACGAAAACCAAGTATTAATAGCGTCTCATGGATAGGAATGTGTATGACTAGCACAAAAACTCTCAAATTTCCACCCCAAAAATGTGAGGTTCACCTTTAGATCTTTAAGAATTCGGGAATCCATTATAAAATAACCAAGATAGTTTATACCTTTAGCTTTCTCAAGTTAAGGTTTGAATGTAATCGTATGTCTCTTTTCTGTCATTACGGATGTGTACATATGGTGTTAGTCGCCTTTTCTGGAGCATTGGTATCGGTATTAAATTATATGAGTGTATCAATAGTATATTAAATTCTAGAACTTATTTTTGTGATGCATCTCGAAACCGCATAGTAGTATTAGGATTTGCTAGAAAAGAGGCACTAGGATTAACTCATGTTTTAAACGTGTAATTGTTATTATGGTTGCATCAACTATATAACTATCATACACCGTTGCCATGCACTCATTTTTAGGTAGGTTCCCTATTTTTTTTTTATTTAGTACAACCTCCAGGCCTATCTTTTTCTCTGTTCTTGTAATTTTCTGGTTAGCTTAACTATTAATGAAGAGCATTGTTAAACCTTAAACAATCGTTACACCCAATTCTGCCTTAGCCTACCTTGTATGTACTCACTTTTAATACATTATTGTTTTAACCCAAGTTAATTATTTGAGTACACGGTTGCTAAGTCCTTATTTTTGGGATAAAAAGTCTTCTTGATGTTGTTAGAATTACTGCTGCTCATGTTTGTATTAATACTACTCAGCTAGAGTTAGTATTGCTTAGAGACTTCAAAGAAAAATATGTTAAATATTTACTACTGCTAGTACACATTTAGTATTGCTAGTGAATATTAATGATGCTAATGAACTTCAAAGAAAATATGGTAAGTAGTTACTACTGCTAGTACAAAGTTAAGACTACTCAGTTGATGTTAATGCTGCTAGTGAAAATATGCTTGAAGTTACTACTGCTAGTGAATGTTAAGTTAATGCTGCTAGTTAGTACTGCTTATATGATATGTATTAGTTGTTTATAGAAAAGATTTTAGATACTTAAGAAAGTATTGTAAGCCGACTTGGACTCCTTAGTGTATAAAAGGAGGTCCTAGGGCATAAAGTTTGATGTACCAAAACCATCACCAGAACCAAAACCAAAAATACAACTAGACATATAATTCTTAGCTTTAAGGTCTTTGTAACCCTAATGCTTTAAGAGTATTTGTATTATTATCATTAATAATATTGAAGCTTGTTTGTTGAATTATATGTTCATAGAATTACTGTTTCATTAATAATTCTTCTTAATATTAAAGATTAGATTTCGCATAATATTTGATATATTCAAACAAAGTTTCTAATATAGTTGTGTTAGATTTATCTAATATAACTAAACCTTAAACAAGATTACGGAATTCAATCTATTGAAGTGGGATCAACAAGTGGTATCAGAGCTTGTTAAGAAGTTTTAAAAAGAGAAGAACCTGTTTTTATACATAAGATCTTTTTTTAAGATATAGATCAAGATTCTGCACACATGGTGGCTGCAACCAAAGTTCCCATGCTCGAACCTGGTGAGTATGAGATTTGGAGGATGGGGATTGAACAATATATCCAAATGATAGACTATGCACTGTGGGAAGTTATAGAGATGGTGCAAACATTTCCAAAAAACAACAATTGTGGAAGGTGTTGTTTTTTTTTTTTTTTTTTTTTTTTTTATGAAGTGATGCCTATTACTACTGCTGAAGAAAAGGCTCAGAGAAGATTAGAGGTAAAAGAAAGAAGTACTTTAATGATGGGCATTCCCAATGAACATCAGTTAAAGTTTAACTCTATAAAGGATGCTAAGAAGTTGCTGGAAGATGTTGAAAAGAGATTTGGTGGGAATGCATCTACAAGAAAGACTTAAAGGAATCTCTTAAAGAAGCAATATGAAAACTTCACTGCTTCAAGTTCATTGATGCTTGATCAAACTTTTCATAGGCTTTAAAAGCTTGTGAGTCAGTTGGAGCTTTTGGATGAAAAGATTTCACAAGAAGATGTTAATAAAAAATTATTAAGAAGTTTGTCACCTGAATGGAACACACATGCTGTTGTGTGGAGGAATAAAGCTGATTTGGAGAAAATGAGCATAGATGATCTCTACAACAACCTTAAGGTGTATGAACCAAAAGTTAAAGGGATGTCTAGCTAAAGTTCAAGCACACAGAACATGGCTTTTGTGTCCTCTTCAAATAACAACACTAGCAGCACTAATGAAGCAGTTAATACTGCTCATGGAGTTTCTACTGCTAGCACTCAAGTTAATGCTGCTAACTCTACAAATATTGATAACTTGAGTTATGCTGTTATTTGTGCATTCTTTTTTAGTCAACCAAATAGTCCTCAACTTGTACACAAGGACTTGTAACAAATCCATCCAGATGATATGGAAGAGATGGATTTGAGATGGAAAATGGCCATGTTGACTATGAGGTCAAGAAGGTTTTTATAGAATACAGGAAGGAAGCTTACTATTAATGGAAATAAGACTATCGGTTTTGATAAGTTCAAAGTGGAGTGCTACAACTGCCACAAGAAGGACATTTTGCTAGGGAGTGCAGAGCTCCAAGAAATCAAGACAACAAGAACAAGGAAAGCTCAAGAAGGAGTGTGCTTGTGGAAATATCTACTTCTATAGGTTTGGTGTCATGTGATGGTCTTAGTGGATATGACTAGAGTGATCAGGCAGAGGAAGGGTCTAATTATGCACTCATGGCTTTCTCATCTTTAAGTCCTGACATAAAGGTATCCAATGATTTTATTTTTTTAAAATCTTGTTTAGAAACTTCTAAACTTCTTAAATCTCAAAATGATCAACTATTAAAAGATTTAAAGAAATCCGAGTTAATGGTTCTAGGTTATAAGACAGGTTTAGAGTCTCTGGAAGAAAAAATTGAAGTTTATAAAGCAAATGAGTCTATTTATTCACAAGATATTAAGGGCTTAAAATTTGAAATTCACATAGGAGAAATAACTATTAGAGAGCTTAGGAAAAAGCTTGACATAGTTCAAAAAGAAAAAGATGGCATTCAACTTAATGTAGATAAATTTAAACATGAATCTAAAAGTTTAAACAAGCTCATAGAGTGTCAGATAGTTGACAATTGCAAGAAAGGTTTAGGCTATGAAAATTATAATGTAGTTCCACCTCCCTATACAGGAAATTTCATGCCTCTAACACCTGACTTGTCTTTTATTGTTTTAGATAAGTTTGTTAATAAGCCTGTAGTTAAGAACTGTAAAGCTATGTCTATTGAAGAAGAGCCTAAGGTAGTTAAGAAGAATGATGATGCCCCATGTATTAAACAATAGATGTCAAATGATGATGAGCAGGATTGTGACTCAGCCTAAAATTTTAATAAAGAAAACAGTTAGGCCTAGTATATGTTAAGAATGAGTTGTCAAATCTAACAACAAGAAAAATCTACTAGAAAACGTGTTTAAACAAGTGAGCAACAAGGAAAAGACACCCGGGGTGTGGGTAATGAACAGGCCCTGGAAATAAAAGAAATTGGCCGCAGATTATATGGAGCCTCGGTAAATTGGTTTTTTTAAGGGTTTTGTTATGAAGGGTTAACGACCGTTAGTTCTTTATTAACAAAGGACTAACGTTGTTAGGGTTTTGGGGACTTTTTGTAAATTTGGTTTAACATTAAGGCTCATTTGGGTATTTTGAGGGTTTTGGAATTTTGTGGATTGACCATTGTTGACCAAGGGTTGACTTTTGATGGCCTTTTGCTATAAACTACTGGCTCTTGTGCACTCTATCCGTTCCCGTGTCTGTGTTTGTCCGGTTTTCACCATTTTCTTATGATTTTTGCAATATCCGTACCTACACATTCACAAACAACAAATACACAAATACAAGCATATTTTTGCACATTTTGATCATTTAAAGGTCATTTTTTGTATAAAAAGGATATATGATTTCTCACATATCAAAATTCCCCAAACTAATTGATTGCCGTGTCCTCACGCAATATTATATGCCTTAAAACCAAATACCTCAAAACTTCCCCAAACTAAATCTTTGGAAAGTAGCAAAGACTTTTGTGGGGAGAGTTAAGAAATCACAAGCTTTAAAACACCCCATTTTCCCATTTTTCAAAACTTTTTCCATTTTTATAATTTTTATGATTTATATCCTGCAACTTATTCATACGTGACATAATGTATTGCTTTCATTATTTATTGATAACTTTTAGGATCACAAAACAAAAATCACAACAAAGTGTCCTAATTGGATAAATTCGTCATCCCCGACTTTTACCTCTCCAAACCAAGCTTAAAAACAAGATCATTGCAAAATACAAGTTATGATGCTAACACTACTCATAAAAGTTAATTGTGTACTTACTTTTCCTCCCTTATTCCTAATTTTATATCTCAAGATTTTATTTAAGTCATATACCCGAAGGCTCTTTAAGACTTTATTTCGATACTTATTAATTCTGAAAATAAAGCATAACGGTTAAAAACGCAATAAATAGCTCCTACCCTTTTTCAAAATATCAAATGTCATCAAGATTAAAGTCTACGTCGAGGCGACCAAAATTTGGCTTTTATTTAGGTTACTTAAGCAAGGTACCATTCATGTCATATACCCTAAGGCTCTTTAAGGAATAAGCAAAATATTTATTAATGTGATACATATAGTATGCCAAATTAGGTATTCATGATGTGTACTCATCTTAATCACAAAGGAACTAAAGAAAACTTCTATTAACTAATTATTAACCAAAAAAACCGCACAACTCTATTTATTAAACAATTATATATAAAGGTGAAACAAGCTAATGGGAGAAAAAGCCACAATTATCAATTTTGAGCCTTAAAGAAATCCAACTATTCTATGTTTAGCATCAAAACTTATACTCTACTATATCATCTCTTGTTCTTTACAATTTAAAATTTCTAATAAAGAAACTCATGAATACTTAGCCTAATGAATTAAGATTGGCACTTTAACAAGTCACATAGACTGGCAACAATCTCATCTCTAATAAATCGAACTTTGTATATTTAAAATCAATTATGGGAACTTGCAAAGTCTTGACTTTTTTCTAGCTAGACTTGCGTTTTATAGCTCCTTGTATAAAAGATTAGCAAAAATCAATATATTTATAGTTAAGGAGAAAGCTAAGATATAAAACCGGTCAGGTCAAAATTTACTTTTTATTCTCACCAACGGAAAACCTACATTCGTGTCAACTATTTTCTATTCAACTATTTATTTATATTTTTCAACATTTTTTTTAAAAATAAACTAGATATTAAGACTTAAAAATTTAAAATTTTTGTGGGAAACCGGGGTACGTGAGAACAACGGGCAAAAGTAGGTCAGATCATATCGAAGATATACTACCCCATACTAAAATTAAACATTGTCCTCAATGTTTCCTAGCCTAAGACTTAAAAACCCCATACTAGAACTCAAAAAGTCGAATGCATAATCTAAGCATGAAGAAAGTATCACAAAAATCTTAAGCCGTTTATTAAGTGTGCTAAAAGATAAATGTTAGTCGATAATAATCTAGGATATCGGATTTTCCCAAACTAATGGCAAGCAAAGGCTAGGAAGCTCGAGTGGACCGGGACAAAACACCGAACACGAGAGTCTTCAAAAATTTTGGGTCAATCCTACAAACAATCACAAGCACAAACAACAAGAATCAGAAGAGTACACGCCTCCTCACATCACAATAGTATACGTAATAGTATCCGAAGTAAAGAAAATTCCAAAACTACCCTTGAGGACACATGTAGTAGGAAAAATCTTACAAAAATACTACACGTTTTAACCGGTAAGTGATTACCGGGTCGTTTTCCCAAC
>BQNB010100438.1:0-20109 GCA_026074375.1 Tanacetum coccineum
GGAAAAAGTTCAAATTCTTATGCAAGGTACCTCGTTGACAAAGCAGGAAAGGGAGTGTAAACTATATAATGCATTTGATAAGTTTGCTCACATCAAGGGGGAATCACTTCATCAGTATTACTTGAGATTTGCCCAACAGATTAATGACATGAACATTTACAACATGAAACTAGAGCAATTTCAAGTTAATACCAAGTTATTAAACAGTCTTCCATCTGAATGGAGTAAGTTTGTGACTGATGTCAAGCTTGTAAAAGATTTTCATACTACCAACTTTGATCAGCTTTATGCATATCTTGAACAACACAAACTCCATGCAAATGAAGTCTATCTTATGCGTGAACGCAATCAAGATCCACTAGCACTAGTTGCGAATCATCAAATGACACTACCTCACTTTAACACTTATCAGTCCTCATACAACAATCCTCAGTTTCAACAACAATTTTCACCATCTCAGTCTCATCAATATAGATCAACACATCCCACACAACATTACTCAACTACTTATCCATCCACACCACATGAAATCACTTATCCATCAGCACCGTATCTACATGTTTACTCATCAACTGTTCATCAAGAGGCTTGTCCACAACCACAATTTGTTCCTCAAAATGAATATACTATCTCCATAGTTAATCAACAGATACACCTTGCTGAATTTCCTCAAATAGACTCCGGTCTAGCAGTTTCTGTGTTTAAGCAAGGAGATGACCCTATTGATGCCATCAACAAAATGTTGTTATTTCTGTCTACTGTCGTCACATCTCGTTTCCCATCTACCAACAATCAGCTACGAAACTCATCCAACCTAAGACAACAAGCAACTATTCATGATGGAAGAGTGACTATTTAACCACTTTAAGGGAGACAAAATTCTTATGTTGCTGGTACTTCAGGAACAAGAGCTAATATTTCAGGAACATGAGGGAATTATTCAGGTCAACAAAGGATTGTGAAGTGTTTTAACCGCCAAAGGGAAGGTTATATGGTAAGAAAGTGTCCAAAGACAAAGAGGAAAAGGGATGTTATGTGGTTTAGGGAAAAAGTTCTATTGGTCGAAGCTTAAGGAAATGGTAAAGTTCTCACTGAGGAAGAATTGGAATTCTTGGCAGATCCTGGTATTGCAGAAGGTTCAGTTACACAGTCGGTCACCATACATAATGCAGCTTATCAAGCAGATGATTTGGATGCATATGGTTCTGACTGTGATGAGATCTCTATAGCCAAAGCAGTTCTTATGGCTAATTTGTCTAGTTACGGATCAGATGTACTCTCTGAGGTATCAACCTCTGACAACACTAATAATGATATGCTAAATAAAAGTGTGCAAGAGATGCCGTATTTTGAACCTTCTCATTTTGTGGAACATTTAGAGAATGAGATACATAGTGATAGTAATATCATTTCGTACTCTCAGTATCTAATTGAATCACAAACTGTAGCTGTTTATGATACAAATTCTTCTGCACAACAAGATGCCTTGATATTATCTATGTTTGAACAACTGTCAAATCAAGTAACTAACTATAACAAGGTCAATAATGACAATATAATTTCCAATGAAACCTTATCTGTTGAGCTTGAAAGATACAAAGAACGGGTAAAATTGCTAGAAGAAGATAAAATGTAGATTTAGCTACTCGAGAAAAGCTTATAATAGATGATATAATTCGGGAGAAAAATGCACAGTTTGTGAATTTTGAAAAGAAATTAACAATCTTAAACAAACTCTTTCTGAACAATCAAAGGAAAAGGAATTGTTAACAAAAACATTTAATGTTTTCAAAAATGAATCCAAGGAAAAAGAAGCTAAGAATATTGATACAGAAATTGCTTTGGAAAAGAAAGTTAAAGAACTGGACAACATTGTTTATAAAATGGGTCAATCCTCATAAACTGGGCATATGCTCACGAAACTACAAGTTTTATATGATAACAACCTGAAACAAGCTCTTGGTTTTCAAAATCCTTTCTATCTTAAGAAAGCTCAGCAGATTAGGCCAATGCTTTATGACGGTAATGTTATTGCTAAGGAAACCAATGTGATTTCAATTGCTGATTCTGAAGAGACTTTGATGCTTGAAGAAGAGAGTCGATCCAAAATGCTTTTAAAACAAAGTGATCCAATGGTCTTAGAAAAGAAAGTTAACACTAAACCAATTAATTATGCTGAGTTAAATCGATTATCTAAAGATTTTGGTAAACGTTTTGTCCCACAACGAGAACTGTCTGATGAACAAGCTTTACACCCTATTACTGACCAATCTGCTTCTTCGCCTGTCAAAATTGAGGCTCCTCGGGAACTTCCTAAGGTAAGCCTGGTTAATACAAGCCTTAAAAAGCTTAAATACCATCTTGGCCAATTTGACAATGTGGTGAAAAAGCAGATCACGCCCAATGCTTTAACAGAAGGGGAATGGGGGTTTGAACACACTAAAGCTGTTTTTCAAAATGAAATAATACCATTGTTAAAGACTTTAAAAGACATATTTAATGTTTTTGATAAAGATCTTTTAAATGAGGTAACGGAAGTACAAACAGTTTTTAACCAGATGGAAGCTGTTGTTCAACAGTATCATGTAGACAAACAGTGTTTTGAAATTCAAAAGAAACAATTTTTGATTGAAAACGATCGACTCTTGGATCAAATCATTTCTCAAGATATTGTGAATATTGTTGTGAATTCTTCTGTGGATGTGAACACTTCTGTGAAAGTGAATTCTTCTGTTGTTATGAATGATTATGTGAATTATGTGGAAATGTGCAACAAGTGTCTGGAACTTGAAGCTGAGCTTATCAAACAACACAACATGGTTGAAAAAGATGAGTATAATAGACTTTCAAAAAGATTTTCTGAACTTGAACAACACTATATTTCTCTTGAAATTGCAATGCAACTCAATAAAGAAATTTTTCAAAAGAATAACACATCTGTGAACCAAACTGAACCTTCATTTAATCAATTGTTTGAATTGAACAATTTGAAAGCTGAGCTTCAAGCAAAAGACACAACAATCGAGAAGTTAAAGGCAAACATTAAACGTTTGAATAAAACTTCTACCACAAACAATGTGAAAAAGGACATAGATGAGATTGAGACCATCAATATCGAACTGGAACATAGGGTGACAAAACTAATTGCTGAGAATGAGCATTTGAAACAGACTTATAAACAACTCTATGATTCAATTAAACCATCACGTGTTCATGCTAAAGAACAAATTGAATCTTTGGTTAATCAATTGAATAAAAAGTCTGTTGAAATTACTGATTTAAATGCTCAACTTCAGGAAAAAGTGTTTGTCATAACAGCATTAAAAAATGATCTTAGAAAATTCAAAGGAAAAGACATAGTTGATAATGCTGCCCAAGTGTCAAATGCTACCACTATTGCTCCAGGAATGTATAAGCTTGGCACAATAATTTTGGCTCATACGGGGGGTGGGGGGTGAGGTAGGTTAAAGAGAATAATAGGGAAAATCACAAATACTACCTAAAGCATACTATGGAACAAGCTGCTATTCTTATGGAGGTAGTTGAACAAGCTAAATCAAGAAACCCTTTAGATAGTGCATCTTACTCAGCCTGTATGTATGTTAAGCTAATTCAAGAGTTGCTAGGTTATGTTAGAGATACCTGCCCTGATATTCACAAACCTAGTGAGAAATTAGTTGCGGTCATGCCTATAAATAAGAAGAAAATAGTTCAATTTGTTGAAACTATCACATCATCAGGCAACATTCCCAAAGTAACTAACAAAACTTTATTGTCCTCTACATGAGTAAAACCTTCTACTAGTGCTAGCGGATCAAAGCCTTCAGGCAATACAAAGAATGATAGGATTTCACGAATACCAAGTAGTAATGAGTAGAATAAAGTAGAAGGTCTCAATCCTAGGAAAGTTAATTCTTGTTGAATAAAAGAACTATGATTCTAAAAAATGTTGTAATGAACATGTTAAGCATCTGTTATAGGTGCAAGGCTCTTTGTTTTGTAGCAATGAATTTTGTTTGACTGCTATCATTTGCTATGTGTTTAATTGATCATGTGAATAGTATGAATATGCGTGATAAATCTGCCTCTAAGAAAAATAAAAAGAGAAAAGAATGGAAACCTACTGGAAAAGTGTTTAACTCTGTTGGATATAAATGGAAACCCACAGGAAGGACCTTTACCTTAGTTGGAAATGCGTGCCCTTTAACTAAGACTACCGCCACTAATAAAGTGCCTCTTAGGGTTCCCATTCCTCTTGAAGTAGTTGCACCCGAACATGTAGTAACTAGAGTATATATAAGGAGACCTAAAGTACCTAAATATGTTCCTAATAGCAAACCTAAGGTTGCAAAATCTATGACTACTAACAGAATGGAACCCGGTACATCTCGAGGATCCGATACTTCAGTTGCTCCATCCTCTTCTTCTCTAATCAATTACAGGTTGTCTAAATTGTTCTGTGGTATTTGGACTCTGGCTGCTCTAAGCACATGACCGAAGATCGCTCTCAGCTCACCAATTTCATTTATAAGTTTCTAAGTACAGTCAAATTTGGTAACGACCAAGTTGCAAAGATTATGGGATATGGTGATTATCATATAGGGAACATCACAATTTCAAGGGTTTATTATGTGGAAGGAGTAGGACATAATCTATTCTCAGTTGGTCAATTTTGTGACTCAGATCTTGAAGTAGCTTTCAGAAAACACATATGCTTTGTGTGGAAACCATAGAGGGGGGTGAATACGTTTCATTTTAAAAACTTTTAGATCAAAGATTACATCACTCTTCTACCGGCGGTCCCATATATATATATGGGGGCCGCCAAGTATATCAGGGGCCGCCTGATTTATGGGACCGCCACCAGAAGAGGTTTTTGGACTAGATCTTTTGTATCAAATCACCAATCAAGTTTGACGTAATATGAGAAGTGTTGATAATGGATTTATAGTAACTAGCTCATATTCTACCAATATATCCACACTCACAATGTTTAATACAAGGAGTTACACAACCATGTCTAACACAACATTCACAATGATTCACACAATGCAAGTGTAAAAGTAAAGCGATAAATATAAAGACATAAGTAAAGAGAAAGGTAAAAGGAAATGCAAACTGGACACGTTGATTTATAGTGGTTCGGTCATGAAGATCCTCTTTGCCTTACTCGACTCCTCGAGTATCCAACACGAGAGTTACTTCACTAATCAACAAGCTCCCTTTCGACGGAGAAAACCTTATACCAATGCTTACATTATTTTTTGACACTAAGCTAGATGTCGAGTTCTTCTTCGGGTACAACCAAACCCGTTATGTTTTATGGCCCAACATAACAAACCTTGTGTTTTATGGCCTAAACACATAAACCGCGTCGCTTACATTATTTTTCGACACTAAGCTAGATGTCGAGTTCTTCTTCGGGTATAACCAAACCCGTTATGTTTTATGGCCCAACATAACAAACCTTGTGTTTTATGGCCTAAACACATAAACCGCGTCGCTTACATTATTTTCCGACACTAAGCTAGATGTCGAGTTCTTCTTCAGGTACAACCAAACCCGTTATGTTTTATGGCCCAACATAACAAACCTTGTGTTTTATGGCCTAAACACATAAACCGCGTCGCTTACATTATTTTCCGACACTAAGCTAGATGTCGAGTCCTAATCTTAGCTAGAACAAATCTACCACTTCACCAATGTATTTTAAGGCCTAAAATACTAACCAACCCACAATCAACCCATCCAAATATATACATCATTTGGATCTACACACTACTAAAGATTGGAAGACATGGACTCGATCTATATGTAACAAATGTTACAAATGGACTAACTAGACTACATAACTTCGGATCTTGAAGATGACCGAAGTTCTTCTCTTGCACATGAGGGCCCCGACAGATGCTCCTATTTTTGTCTTTTTGTGGTGACAAACTTGTCAGGTAAAAGTGTAACATGTTTTGGGGGGAAATGAACCAGATTTTGAATTTTAAAATAATTACAACATAAAAAATTTCTTTATAATTCAAAAATAATTTGTCTAATTAAGTTTTGAAAAAGTTATTTTGATACATTTATAAAATGTAAAGTTTAAGATAAAAAATTATTTCTTTGATCATCCTACAAGTTTAATGCTTGTTTGTACATACCTTATGTGATTTACGTCGGGTGTAAACCAATGTCCGTATTGATGCATACTTGAGACGTGATAGTGATGTTGATTGCATGTTTATGCATTGATGATTTTGTGATTACGAGTAACTGGCGCACTTTAGCGTTATGTATTACTAGCACTGTGTTTGTCATTACCAAAACCATAAGAGGACCGTATAGATTAAATATTTTTGTAAATAAAATTTTGCACTACAATCTCCCCTTTTTGATGATATCAATACTATGTAATCTATAATGCCAATAGTAAAGTTTAAAAGTTACTCGTTTACACTTTCTTCTCTCCCCTTTTATCGAAGCAAAAAGATATTATGTAGATAATGGTTGGAGCATATACGTTGGAGGTTGAGAGAAGACATGATAGTGGGTACGTGTCCGGGAGAATGAGAAGTAGAGTAGGTGCTCGAGTATATAGTTTGAGGATGAGGAGGAGGTATGAGAAATATAAGTGATGGTGATTGTGTATTTCTAGATGTTTAGAAAAGGTCATGAGAGATGAGAGGTAGGCAAGAGAAGAAGGTAGGTACTTTAAGTGTATAGGTTGAAGGAATAAGGAAAAGGTAGGTGATCCAAGTATATTGGTTGGAGGAATGAGAAGACAACATGAGAAATACGGTTGAGGTGATTTTGTGTTTCTTGCATATTTAAAGATGCAGTGATAGATGAGAGAAGCATGCAAAGAAAGTAGGTATCTTCAAAATATATTAAGTTGAAGGTTTGAGGGATGACCTTAAGGTTTAGGGTGATTTTGACAGTTAGAGGAGGTGAAGGTGGTTGGAGTATGAATAAACCCTTCATCGTATTTGACAATCCATAATCCTATCTTCCTATAAAGGTGAGCTTGCATCATTCTAGTGAAGTCTTCTATCATCATGGTTATTGCATCCCCGTGATAATTACATTCCTTGTATATTGACTCTAACAGATCCATTGATCAAATAAATTACCATCGATGCTCAAGAAGTTTGATGCAATTTAAATGAGCAAAACGCTTGCAAGTGCTCCCCCTCGGTGTATGCTCCCCTTGTTTGGGGCACCAAGGAATCAAGATATTGTGTGCCACAAACAAAGTAGTAGAAGTTGCACATATACAATATAGCAAAAATTAGCGGGGAAACTAGCATGCACTTCTAAGTTTTATTATTTTAAAATATGACACTTTTGAAAAAAAGTTAGAAGCTAGACACATGCAATCATTATTTTTATAAAAAACAACAATCTAAATGATATAATTAAAAGACTCAAGACGTATGTTTACGGAGAAAGATTAGATTGACTTTTGATAAACGAGAATTGGATTCGTTTATTCATTGACATAAAAATATTATGAGAATGTCTTTTTAAAAGTAGACGAATGACACTTAATATCTTGGCAATATATAATTTATATATATAATATATATTATATATATTATTATGTATTTATATTTCAAGGTATAAAAAGGAAAATAAGACCCGAGGATGGAGATGATGTGTCTTGGTATTGTGAATGAAAATAATTCCATAGAGCCGAAAAGTGAGAAAGGATGAGTGATACTAAAGAAGGATGAGTGATACTAAAAGAAGGAACGTGTTGATGAGAGGTTGATAGAAAATATTGATATATCATTTGCACTAACAATTGATGTGCATATGATCCTATCAAGACAAAAGTGGATGATTAGGAATTCAACGGTTTGTTTGGTGTTTTGTTGGTTGAAAATGTTGAGGAACAAATGGGGGATGTGAAATGAGGTAGTTCTTTCATGGTGGAAGAATAACGAGAGACTCAACAATGTGGTGACTCAATAACACTTGAAGATTGAATATCTTCTTTATGTTCTTCACTTTCTAGAAAGTGGAAAGTTTGGAAGGAGTGGATCAGCATTTCATAAATTACTTAAATATTTCGGATGAAATAATTAAGTTAGGAGTGGATATAGAGACATTTTAAATAGTAACAAGGACTATTTAAGAGAAGAAACATTTAGGACGTGAAAGGAAACGTTAGAGGAGACAAGACTTATTAGAAGTGAAAAAGAACGTTTAGAAGTGAGAAGAAACATCAAAAGTAAAAGGACTATTAGAAGTGAGACGACTATTCGAAGTGAGAAATAGTATGTATATGTATATATATATATACATATATATATGTATATATATATATACATATACATACTATATATATATATATATGTATATATTAACAGGGAACTAGACATGCACTTTTAGGTGTTATTATTTTAAAGTGTGACACTTAGAAAAGGAAATAGAGACTAGACACATGCAATCAACAATCTAAATGATGAAATAGAAAAGGTCTAGACATATGTTTAAGGACTAAGATTTGATAGACTTTAAAAGGATAAAAAGAAAGATAAGACGAGGATGGAGACGATATGCTCTTGGATGAGATTGAAAAAGATTCCATAGAGCCGAAAAGTGGGGAAGGATAAGCGAGACTAAAGAAGTAAGGTGTTGACGAGAGGTTGGTATAGAAGATTGATATATCATTTGCAATAACAATTGATGTGCATGTGATCATATCGAGACAAAGGTGGAGGATTGAAAATTCAAAGGTTTGTTTGGTGTTTTGTTGGTTGACAATGTTGAGGAAGAAAGGTGGGTATATGAAATGAGATGGTGGTTCTTTCAAGGTGGAAGAATAATAAGAGACTCAACATTGTGGTGACTCAATAACACTTGAAGATTGAATATCTTCTTATGTTATTCACTTTCTACAAAGTGGAAAATTTAGCGAAGGAGTGACATTTGCATTTCGCAAATTACTTAAATATTTCGGATGAAATAATTAAGTTATCAAGAGATATTGGAGGAATTTTAATATTAACATAACTATTAAAAGAGATAAGAAATGTTTTGAAGTGTGAAGAAACGTTAGAGATGAGAAGACATTTTAGAAGTAAAAATGAACGTTTTGGAATGAAAAGATCATTGAAATTGAGAAGAACCGCTTAGAAGAGAATAGACTATTAAAATTGAGAAAAGACGTATGTGAGATGTGAGGACCAAGATTTGTATGTGATAGGATTTATTGTTAAGTGATGGATTGTAGGTGTATCCATTGTAAGGAATGTGTTTAATAATGAGACGCGTTTCATTATGAAACTCACTTGACTCTTGAAAACATAAGCAACGATGCTTATAAGTGTTGGGATATGAGGATGACCTATTGATCTATAGAGAGATATTTAGGTATATATTGGGTGTAGAGTAGACGTCATCTCGTAGCATAAGAGAGAGAGAGAGAGAGAGCGCGAGAGAGAGAGAGTGTGTGTGTGTATGTTCGTTTTAGGATTTGAAAAAGAGATGATAGATATCACAAGCCTTCTGTCGGCGGTCCCAGATATATTTAGGTGCCGCCAGAACAGGTATGGGGGCCGCCGGACCGTTAACACAAGAAGGACATGATTTTTGATGATTTTGTGAAAGGAGTGACGTTTTAATATGCATTTCGCTGATTAAAGTAATTCGGATGAAGTATTTAAGTTGTCACGACGCACTAAATAGAAAATAGACTAGAATTTTTGACGAATTTTGTGAAAGGAGTGACATTTTAATATGCATTTCGCTGATTAAAATACTTAAAGTAATTCGGATGAAGTATTTAAGTTGTCACGACGCACGAAATAGAAAATAGACTATAATCGAGATTAGTAGAAAACAAGAGAAAGATTTACGGAATGGGTTCCATCATTCCTAGACTTAGACAAAGATAATTGAATGATTCGCGGTTGAGGGGTAAAGAAAGAATGTCGGCGATGTCATCTTCAAACGCAACCTTTTCGAGTGGAGATGTTTCCTTTTAGACATTGTCCCGAAGGAAATGGTGACGTATCTTTGGTGTGTTTCGTACGCGAAAATAATTGTAATAATGATAATAATAATAATAATAGTAATAATAATAATGAAAGCCTTGTTTATAATTAAATAATAATAATAATAATAATAATAATAATAAATTGTAATTTATAATAATATTAATAAAGAAGAAAACAAACGTAGATGGAGGCGATGAGCTTGACAATGTCAAGACGGATGGTGGTTCACGTACGATAAACTACACTCATGAAGTTATGTAGCTCTTCTTGGGCATTGCGAACGTTCATAGGACAATCACACAACGAGGTATAGGGTTGTCTTAAATGTGATAGCGGACATAGTGAAGGAAAGAGATTAGCCATCTCTATGGTTGTAAAGGCGTGGTTGAGTGAGAAGAAAGAGATGTGATCGAAAGACAAAGATTTTTTTCGTTAAAGAGAAAGAAAGTTTCGTCGAAGAGAAAGAAAGTTTCGTCGAAGAGAAAGAATGTTTCATCGAAGAGAAAGAATGTTTTCGTCGAAGAGAAATGGAGAGTGTTTTAACTTATGTTGTTAAGAGCCTTGAATATGGATTTTTGGATATGACCTTTAACGTTTGCAATTGCAAGTTAAAGATACTTGAATACTTCGGATGAAATATAAAAGTTGTCAAACCTACTAGGAGAAATGTTAGATTTGTATCTAGCTTTTCCTTGAGAAAAGAGTGGATTATTTAGAGGAAGGCGAGATGATGATTAAGGGAATGTGTGAGAGAAGACTCTAGGGTATATAAGAATATTTTATGACTCTTTTGACTTTTAAGATTTGTGACACGGACGCAAAGAAAGGTATTATAGTAAGAGAAAATATATACCTAGATGCATAAGACACATAGATATAAGCATGCAAGTTTATCTAAGAATGTATCAACACAATAATCAACTAGATTAATGTGTTAGACTATATGACATCTAAACATTAATTGTCATACATTAAATTGACATAGTGTAGGTGCACAATTAACACGTAAGTCATGTAAGATGACGCATACAAAACATGATAGTTTTAAATGCAATTGTCATGCAAAGCATGTTAGCATTTAGCATTTAGGAGCATGTGTCATTTAGATAAACTAAGAGATATTTTATCTAAATTGCTAGAAAAAGACAAACGCCTCTATAATAGACATGTGTTTAATAGCTAAGAAAATAAAACGTTGAGCATCAAGATAATCATGAATACATATAAGTGCATTGCATGGGAGCAAGTTATCATCTTGAAACTTCAAAGCACATATGTAAGGTGCATGTTGTCTAGATTGACTAAGGAGAAACCTAATTTCTACTTGCTTAATGGGCACTCCTAATGAGATACAAAGTCCATCAATGTAGACTATCATTAGGCATATTTAGAAATAGCCATTTGATTAAATTAGAGAATGAATATGAGACTATCACTAGTGGTGCTCAATTTAGGCTAAACACGGCCATTTTTACGGGTTATACCATGAACCCAACTTCACTCTTGGAAGCAATTCAATCGTTAGGTCAAATTGAATTTCTAGTACAATAGATTCTCGAGTAGTCATTCTCATGTTAGACAAAATAGAATTCCTATATTTGCCAAATGAAGTGTAGCAAAGATAAAATTTGTAACAACTCGAGTTTTAGGTCAACGTTTATCCTGAGCTAAGATATATATTTCTTGCTGCGTGAATAATTACAGTAGTTATGCTATATAAAGTTTGATAAGAATTTCCTTTTATAAGGTAATATCATGTCGTGATTGATTTTCTATTTTTTTAGCGTCTAAAAAGTCGGGAAAATTTATATTGTTGCTCCGAGAGTGTAAATATGTTAAATTTATATTTTTTGTTGTTACCCCGAGTTTTTGTAAAAACCATGTTTAAAGGTCATGTTTTACGAGGTTTTATGTTTATTAAACGTTTTTAAGCAAAAATTAGTGGGACAGATTTAAAATATTTGTAGACGTGGTGTGACCCGAGTTTATGGCCGTTTTGTTTGTAAAATAAATGTGTTGTATTAACTTTGAAGGAGATAAAAGGATGGAGGACTAAAATTGCTAAATGGTCAAAGTGTATTTCTATAAATAGCACCTCACCTCCACCATTTCACACTTTTATAAAATTTCTTTTTCTCCTCCCCCTCCTTGTGTCGTTCGAACACCAACACCCACACAAACATCACCATAACTTTTTATTTAGTCACATGCAATACGATCCGAATATACCATGTTAATCCTTGTTTAAACCTCTATGTTTCCCACTAAGAAAAACCCACATGCATCAAGTTTTCAAGAAGTTAGATTTTTAGTGTGTTATTGCTAGATTTGAGTATAAGAGGATGTTTAGATTGGTTAGATTGTTGTATTATTGAAAAGGTTGGATTGAAAAAGGTTTTGGTTTGGTTTTGCTTGGTTCGTCCATACCTTTGGTCAAAGGGGAAATCGAAATTGATTGTTGATATAGCTTTGTGAGTATGTTAATTGTATTATTTTGTTGGTTAATTAGATTTTATTACAAGTATATAGTTATTGCTAGATGATTCAAGTGCGGTAATTAATTGAAAGCGCATAATATTATTGAGTAAAGTTTGATGGTTTTGGTATAATTATATAAGCTAGTTAAGCATATTTTGATAGTCGGAATATGTCAAAAAAGTTGTTTTAATGGATTTCGTGTTGACTTTATTTGACCAGAAAGTTTGACTTGGTCATAGCGAGTCGAGAAATTTTTGAAAGTTATTTTTGATTATGATAAGTGATAGTGTTCGCCTTAAGCTACGTTTCGCCGGGTGGATCGTCACGTAACTCTAAATATTGAACGTTTTACGGCTAAGTCAAGTTTGGGTAAATTTTGGGTAAAAAGTCAACTACAGAGTTTGACCTTTAAAAGTCAAACTTGCGTATACTTTTGATTAATGTTTGTAACAAGTAACGGGCTCGTAATATTAGTTAATTGGTAATGATATATGAAGTTTGGGTTATATTATCCTTACTTTCGGTAACTTTCTAAAAGTGGAAACTTTATGGAAAATGTCGTAATATGGTTAAGTGCTTCAAGGTAAATTGCTTTGCGCCACACTTGGAGATTGTAGTATATGATTATATATATATGTCATAATCATATATGCAAGTATGCATTATACCGATTATTATTATTTTAGTCATACTGCTATATATATTATATAGGTCGCAGTTGAGACATGAAGTGTATTGCGCTTGTTGATTGATTGATTTGGATTGTTGCTTTAAGGTAAGTTCATAGCCTCGCTTTTAAGTGTTTTCATGTTTTTAAACCCGCGAGGAGGATACATGTTTGTTTTATAAAATCAAACACATATGATTTTATGGTATGCTGGACCCGAATATGATATTGTTTTACGTGTAAGTAGCTATTGTCGAAGTCTCTTATTTCATGAACTGTTAATCGCCTATAATGGGTGAACGCTAATGCATTAAATAGATCTATTGGGTTTTACAACCCTGTCCGAGGTATGAATCCATAGGTGAGCACCCTGTAACGGACATTTTGTACTTAGAAATTAGAAGGTATATGACAATAATACCTTGTCTTAGGGCACACTAACATATGAACTGACATATGTATTGTTAACGTTCGGTGTCATGAGCTTATTACACAAAAGAAAAGAAATCATATTGCATTGCATTTGTTGCTTTGTTTTCCTGAGAACTAATTATCTGTTCAAAGGTTATTGCTTATTATTTACTTTAAACTCTATGAATTTCACTCAACTTTGTTGTTGACGTTTTAAACATGTTTTATCCCAGGTAACCAAGGATGAAGGCAACGATGGCTTGGGAAGGTGTTGTGCGTGTAATGAAATTGGGAAGGACTACTTGTGTGTTCCGGTCTTTCAAAACAATTTCTTGATATGTATTAAAATAATGTCTTGTACTTAAAACAATTGTCTTTTAAACTGTTTAGATGGTGGTTACGATTCTGTAGGGACCTAAACGCTTGTTGTTTTTAACTCTGATAATTATGGGAACACATGTTGGTTAACGTCTTATTTGAGTCGTTTTCTATTATCTTGGGTTTCGTGTGCTATTTCGTAACATCCAACTTCTAATTCCGCTACGCAATCCCACGTCCGTTGGATGGGGGTGTTACAAAATTTGCATTGTCTTTTCATAGAGGGCCTAACATGACTCAACTAACATGTTTTAATTCCGGTTCGAATAATCCTAATCAAGATGTGTGAAATCCTATAGTTGAATGAGAGAGGAGGCATGTTGTAATTTTTAGAAGGAATAAGTGTAGGTTCCTTGAATATTCACTTCACTTGTTAATTGATTGTATACAAGAGAGAATAAGAGATGATTAATTTATATGATTAGGAGAAGGATAATAAGATAAACCTTATGATGAAAAACTTCTCCTAGAACTTTTTACACACCAAAACACAAACCGTGTTTTAGTATAATATGTCTAACCCTAATTTAGACTAAGTCCTTCCATTTTATACATAAAGGGGGACGCCCTAAAGGGCTTTAGATAGGCTTTCATGGAATTTTTACTTAGATAGCCCATTTACATAATACTTAGACTACAACTTATTAAGCGAAAACTATCTAGGAATGACCGAGACTTTTCTTGGTAGAAACATTGCTTTTTGTGTTTCTAACAATCTCCCCCTAAGTAAGGTCATTCTAGATTTACAAAAATTGAGTCCTAGCATATTATGCTTATATCTTCAGCTCGTAGTCTTTGTAGTCTTTGCTTGATAACTTGTGCTTCTTGTAGGATCTTTGCTTTTACTTTAAACTTCAGATCTTGTTTCATCTTGAATTGAAAAACTTCATCTTGATCCTTTATTCTTTAAACTTCTTGTGATCTTTGCTTGAAATATGCCATTTGCTGAACTTTTTGGACCGACATGCTCAAACTCGTTGTAATCTTGAAAGCTTTTATGTTCTTTCTTCTTCAATTCTTCATATCTTTAACATTTTGAAGAAGTCTTTGATTTCAGAGGTGCGGAAGCTTTATGTATTTAGCTTTCTTGATATATTTGAGTCTTTGAGCATGAGCATGTGGTTTATATCGATTCCTTGAGTCATTTGTCTTAATTCTAAAATTTAGTCACCAACAAAAACATTTATATGAAAATCCACTTAATGTGTTCTAGAAAACATTTTTGAACACACCAAGGGTTTAATATTTTGAAGGGACCGAGTATAAAAGATGATACTCAATCTTGTCAGTGGCAATAACCTCCGATTCCGTGAGGATCGATGATTACAGTACGAGTACTGCACCTGGGATCAGATAGATTCATTATAAGAACCTTCTTGACAGGTTTTTCGGCTCGTAGCTAGTGTTGCCTCTAACACATTAGCATTAGATTCACGTTTGCTCGCCGTTCTCTAAACCAGATGTCCGTAGACTAACACACTAATAGCATTGCTACTATTAGAATGGTAAAGAGTGAGTCAGAACAATTACTATCTGCTGACTGTACCGTATAATTCATGTTCAGCTATTCCCATGTCTAGATGCTTCGTTAGGCTCACTACAGACATGAGATCGACCTCTTAATACAATTAAGTACCGTAGAAGTCTATGGCAAAAATGATTTAAAAAACAGTCGAAGTATGATGAAATCGTTTGAACACAACAAAAGTTTTGCAGAAGACTACCCAACTCAGGTCAAAACTTATCATTAACCCTTGTCAAGTCGCCTTAAAATCATTTGATGGAAAATGCTTTGATTGTTCTTAAAAATGATAGGAACTGAGAAGCTTAACCTGCTGAAAACCATTTAACAGATCAACACTTAACAACACTATCAAATTTTAGAAATATATCCTCTCAGGATATAAAGATGTTACGTCTCCATGCAATTTCCGCCATTCGATCACAATCATGAAGCACTTTGTTCCCCCTACACATCTGCATCGATATTTAAAAGCAGTTTTGCACATGTGAGGAACAAACTATCACTTAAATTCCTTATCATATTTCATATATATTAGATTACAATTTAATCCAAATTTCTCACCCTCAAAAATAGCATATTAATGGTATTTTTGACACCATTTGATTAAAAAGACATGCAGACGGAGAGAACGGTTAAACTGTGATAATTCCTGGAACTTATTTGCAATTTCTCCCCCACAAAAAGTGCATATATTAAGAAAATTTTCGTGAGGAATGGAGTGTTGATAAAACCATGAGCAAAATTTTGAAAGATTTCGAAAAAACCTTTTTTGAGAAATTTTGAAATAATTTTGCTCATAAAAAGAAGATTTCTCTCCTTTGCTTAAGATAAATGCACTGACATGTACACCTTCTTTTCTTTTAAAAAAAAACCGAGTTACAGTTAGAAATAACTGTAAGTCATTTTCATAAGCTCTAAAACTTTGAATGTTTTATCAAAGATCTCATGACCGAGAAGGTTAAGTTTCTCGTTTTTAGGAGAAGATATCTTTACAGATAGTCTTTCCTTTATTTGATGTTCGGGTTGCAATCTGACATTTAATTGCAAACCTTTATTTACCAAATTAGACAACAACCTTTGGAACCCATTTGAACATGGTGGTAACGGGTTTGTCAAACTTCGAAAACCATTTTGAAGTTGCATCGATTTGATTTAAAGAAGTTAAATTCAAACGAGGACATGAAACCGGTGTTTCATTTTGAAATAATGCTCGTGGAACCAACGGAGATTTAAAAACCTTTTTCTTTGTCCACTGATTATGAAAACTTGTATTTTCTTGAAGAGTTTTAAATCTTGATGAAGTGGGAGATTTCTAGGTGTTATTGAAAACCAGTTTTGCATTTCCAAAAATCATTTTTGAAATGAACGAAAACCTTCCACTATTTGGACTGATCGAAGCAGAGTCAATCTTGGGTCTTAGTGAAAGCAAATCAGATCTTGAATATTTCAAAGGTTCTGAATGCCTTTGCTTGGGTCTCCACACCTGCTTTACCTGTGTAAAACTTGTGTTTGGAGTTTCAAAAACCTGCTTTTTGTTGCCCGAATCCCTTGAGTTAAAAACCTTTTTAGAGGTATGTGTTGCAAAAACTTGAGGTTTCTTAGAAAACTTCCTATCTTTTTACAAAGAGTAGGTTGTAAACTGAGACACCTTCTTTGAAAACGCTTTGGAAGATTCACCCGTGTAAACCTTTTTTGGAACACTTACTCTTGGTTTTGAAACATGAGAGTTTCTCTTATCCCGGTTAACAGTATCAAGCTTAACTTTGAGGGCATTGTATGACACCCTCAACTCGTTGTATTCTTTCTGATTCGAAAGGAGATCTTGAGATGCTAATTTAGACTCTAAAGAAGCAATTTGTTGTAAAACCTTTCTTTTTCTAATTTGAAATCATCCATTTTACGAGCAATCAAAGAATTTGTGTGTTCAACATTCTTAGCTCTCGTTGTCTTGATAGAATCATACAGATTTTTGTAATGCTTTTTCAAAGTCTCATTTTCCTTAAGTAATTTAGCCACTTTATGTTTCAATTCGATGTTTATTATTTCAATTGCATCTATGTCATGCTTAACCTTGGCTTCTTTACTTTTTACATTTGAAAATTGACCATGTTGCCCTTCTTTTAAAGCTTGATTTTGATATTTAAGTTCAAGATTAACACAATGTGCTTCCATTCTAAAAAAATCTTTTTAAACTTGGGCAACGGTCTTTTTGAGACAAATATTTTCAGATTCGAGAGATTGATATGATAGTTTAGTTTTCTGGTTATCAAATAATTTAGCAGGCAACGGACATGTGTCATGACATTGTTCAGCATTCTGGTCAACCTCTCCTTCATTATTGAATTCAGGTTGCTCAGTGTGATGTTGTCCTATAGCAAAGAAATTGATTTCAGCAGTCGTTTGTGCCTCAGCCATTGGCTCTTCATCATATATGGGTTTGATATCTGCATCATCAGCATGTGCATCATTCCCTGATCTGCTGCTTGGATCTTGCTTTACTGATTCTGTCCCACTGCTTTTTGTGTCAACCAAACTAGCATCTAATACTTGACTCGTATCAACCTTTTCCTCTATTGTCTGCATCAGTCTTTCATTCACCCTGCTGTCATATTGTTATCTTAGTTGTGCTCTTTCATCAATGGACTTCTTAACAGATTTCATGTGTTGGATCAATGAATCACGGAATTGTCGAACCTCGATTTGAGTGTATGCTATAAAGTACTTCCATATCATTAGACCTTCATCATAATAGAACTTGAGTTCTGAATTGATGTCTGAAACCGTGTCATGAGTACTCTAAAAGCATTAAAGGATCCAATTTCTTGAAATTCTTCTTTGTCAAGTTGTTTTTCTAGTTGATCCAAGTTTAGTACCATTGTGTCTGTGAAAGTCTGAGCATCTTGATCAAAGAGTGACGCAAATGCCCGTTCGAATCCTCCCACGAATCAAGTTTGGTTTAATTCGTTGTATGAAAGAACCTTGAGGTGTGAATGAAGTAGTCAAAAAGATTTCATGCAACTTTCTTTAGCTTTGTGTTGCAGTTGTTGTAACTGAAGCAACTCTCTCTCTTGTAAATTAAAATTCAAAGATTCCATTGAAATTCGATGCGAAATGAAAGAACAGATCGTTAGTGGTTAATTGTGTTTGATTGTTGTGGATTGAAATCAATTAACGTTCACGGGATTTTACAAGTCTTGATTAAAACCGAGAAAAGAATCGTATCTTTCGCGGGATTTTACAAAATCAAGAAGAAACCGTAAAACAATAATTAAATGATGTTGAAATCGTTGTTGTAATCGAAGTACGTGAGCTTTCGTTAACGATTTGTTGAGCTAAAACGACGAACGTTGCACAAACGTTGAACTTTAATTGAGAAACGGTTGATTAAAACACTAATAAGGACTAACGGTGCACAAACGATTCACGTTGGATGACTAACGGGCTGTTTTCAAAGAAGAAGGACTAGCGGTGTAAAGTTGTTGCAACAAAGAGGGTTATTAATCAAAGAAAGGATGAGTTGTGAATTGGTGTTAAAGTCCAGGGACCATTCTTGTCAAATTCGAATTGATGTTAATTAATGAAAAATTTCCCTCTCGTTTATACGTCTTCTTCGTTTGAATATTTATAATAATGACACGTTTTGTAATTTAAGCTCGCGGAATGCTACGGTTGTCGTCGGTGAAAAATGAATATACCACGATGATCGAAACGATGTCACGAGTACGATGGTATAAGTTACAAGTCACGTAGTTTACCGACACTCGAAACCGAAAAACCCGAAAAAAAACTTAAAATGTGAATAGTTCGGTTCTCTAACAAACGAAGTAGTTCGGTTGTACAACGGAAGACAATAGTTCGGTTCCTAAGACCAAGGAGTAGTTCGGTTTCAGTCTCACTAGTAGTTCGGTCCTTTTTGACTAACTAGTAGATCGGTTGTCTTGCAAGATTAGTAGATCGATGCCTGTTGATGCAATAGATTGGTTGTCCTTGCAAGAAAGTAGATCGGTGCCTGTTAATGCAATAGATCAGTTGTCCTTGCAAGAAAGTAGATCGGTTTTTTTGCAAGGTAGTAGATCGGTTGCTTTGGCGGACTAGTAGATCAGTTACCATAACTTTACTAGTAGTTCGGTTGCTTTGCAAAGACAGTAGATCGGTTCCTAGTTGATCGGTTCCAAAAGGCCTTCGAGTAGATCGGTTGTAACCAATAAACTATAGATCAGTTCTGTCTTGAAGAGTAGATCTGTTGACACACGAACCAATTAGATCGGTTACCAAAGATTTTTCATAGATCGGTTGACACGGAGGAAAATAGATCGGTTCCCAAACCCTTTTAGTAGATCGGTCCACTGTTCACCCGAGATACCAAAAATACCTTTTTCTTCCTCCTAAAAATTAGGATCTTGGTCTCCTCTTTTTTTTGATAAATCGTATACACCAACGAACCAATAAGAACAAGGAATGATCAACCCAAACAAGCAAACTCGAATGAAAAGAAAAAGATTAAACCGAAGCTTTGAAATCCTTTAAAAAAATAACCGAAAGTATGAAACCCTAAAAAAATATTATAAGCCGAAATTGTAACACCCCCAAAATGGGTCGCAGCGGAATAAGGATCCGGGGCATGTTACTTCAAGATCAACAGCACAAGATAT
>BQNB010100439.1:0-24701 GCA_026074375.1 Tanacetum coccineum
AAGTGCCAGAAAAAGGTAAATGGGTTAAGATCTCCATCAGAAAGGTACACACTCTTCTTGATAATTCGTGGTTACGAGTAACTTGAGCACTTTACGTTATGTGTTACAAGTTACATGTTTGTCATCACCAAAACACAAAGAGAATGTATAGATTAAATATCGTGATATTTGCACTAACAGATTCCTATGAATCTTTGGTGCGTACAACTCGTTGTTAATAGAGACTATTTTCCAGATGTGAATTCATCATCACATCTCCTTTTCCGCTGATATTAGCAGTAGGAGAGTTGCCTAAAAATCCATCTCTCCATTCTCAACTGCATTGAAAGAGTTAATCAGACTCTTATCACCATATACATGACGTGATACCCAAGTGCTAATCCACCATTATCTAAAGTCGGATTCCCTCATGGCCTTAGTTTTCATATCATTCAGACCATTTAACATATAGTTATGGCATATAAGGTTTCTGAATGCTTCAAAGCATCTGTCGTACAAATAACTCAAGTATCGGTCTCCCTTTTAACAAGTTCAGGAGCAGATCATTTGATGTCACTCGTGACATTCCAAATGTTTATACGAGGTCCCATGATTAGTTTGAAACTAATTTTGGTACTATTAACAACTTGCTTAATCACATAGTGTTTCCTAACAAAAAAACGATTTAAATTGACTTTTGTTTAAAATGCTAATGTTGTGTAAGATTCGTTATACAAAACCACTTTAAAAGAAGTCTTTCGACTAAAACAATTAAACAATATCGCCTATTACACAATGTTTTTTAACAAAAACACATATGTAATATGATGTTGTCAATCTTCATTAAGAAGATCTTAATAGATCTGTTTCACATTATCTATTTCTACAACGAAACTCAACAAGGTTTGAGTAGATCTACTCTTCTAAAGAAACTCAACAAGGGTTCTATAGATATACTTTTAAACTCCAAAATATTTCAAGAATTATATCTAGTTTATAATTAAACTCGACCCGGTTTAAAATAAACTAGACAAGTCAAACAACCACTTCCAATAATTTAGTAAAAATTATGTATATAATCTGATATTTGTAATAACTTGTATAATTATCAATATCTTGTTGCAAAGAAACTCTTTTTGATTTCATTGAACACGTTCTAGTAATATAATAAAATAACAACTTACATTTTATGAGATCTGTTTCAAAGAAGCTCCACTTGGTTTCAATGAATACGTTATAATAATCTAATAAAAATAACAACTTGCATTTTATGAGATTTGTTTCATAGAAACTCTACTTCGTTTCAATGAATCTAAATTCATCATGATCTTCAACCATGTTAGTAACTGGCGCACCAGTTACATCGACACGATTCACTAGGGTCACAATTGTGTTAGCATTAGTAAACTTTATTGATAGAAATAATGCCTAAAAATATTATTAATATTTTTCACATCTTTACGTTTTGATAATCACAAAATATAAAAACGTTCAATGTAAAATTAAACGTAAACAAGTAATTAGTAGTTAATTTTCATTTCGAAAATTATATCACTTAAAGGTATGAATAAATAAATGTTTAATGCATTTTATGATCAAAGGAAATTTTTATTCAACCTCACACTTTTATAAAATGTTGTAAACATTTTTATAAACATTACAAAATATTTTCTACAATTAAAAGAAATGTTTTATTCAAAATAAATATTTTGAAATTCAAATTTTCGGACCTAGAACGAGAAAAGTTCCTTAAAAATCCCCCCTAATAAAATGACAAACTGGGGAGCCCCTAGTCTTGGGCGGCCCCCTTAAATACACGGGCTGACCCCTTAATTTTAAGGGGACCACCCACCTATTTAAGGGACCACCCCAAATTTAAGACGCTCCCCCATTTTTGTCCTATAAAAACTGGACATTTCCTCACTATTTTTCTCAGCTTTAGCCTCATTCATTCTTTCTAAAACCGCCCACACAAACTCACTAAAACCGTTGATCATTTAATCATAATGATTTGTTTCCAAGTTATCCAAGCCATTCCTCAAGTGCAAGAGAAAAATACTTTCCATCATCAAGTGAAGAAGTATTACAGCTTAGTGTGTATGGCACATCTTGTTGCAATTATTCCATATCATAAACTTTTGTAAATCAATGTATATCTTGTATTTGTGTGTAGTATCTAGATCTGGCGATCTTTGTAAGTAAGTAAGATTCTATGTGATCTGTACCAAGAAGTGTTAATAGTTTTGTATAATAAGTAAAGAGTGGTGAAAGTAAATGTCGTGAAGTTTGTGAAGAAAGTCATGAAGTTGTGAAGAATCGTAAATTTTGAAGTACATGAACAAGTCGTGAAGCGGTGTTGTGATTAGATTGGTTCTAGTTAAGATTAGAACTCGACATTTGGCTTTGTGTCGTCAATCGTGTAAAGCAAACGTTTGTGTAACGATTTTCTCCGCCATAAGAGGGTTGTTGAAATAGTGAAGAAACTCTCGAGTTCGGTGCTACGGGAGTTGAGTAAGTGGCGAAGAGGTGCTTCGATACCGAGAACCACTATAAATCCTTACGTGTGGTTTGATTGTTCTTACTAGTTTATCACTTGACTTACATAACAATTCCTCATACATTACTATTGATTGTTTAGATAAGTATATTGTTCATATTGTGCAAGTGTTGAATTCACATAAAGTCGAATCTAAAATTTTACAAACACCTTAAAACTTTAAATTAAAAAGCGGTAAACTATTCAACCCCCTTCTAGTTTTCCACAATTGGTATCAAGAGCCACGTTAAACAAGATTTTTAAAATAAATTGTATTTTAAAACTTGAATCGATCTATGGAATCCAAAATAATATAGAAGGTCAAATCTGTGCAAAGACCACACACTATTTGAAAGAGATGAATTTATTTATTGGTAAAAATATATTCGAAACTTATGTAAGTCAAAAGATCTACACTTGGCATGTTATTACCGATGGTGATTTTCCTCCTATTCAAAATAATCCCGAAACTAAAAAGGATGAAATTGTATCTTTTCATAATCAAAACGATGATCTTAAAAAGAAACTTTCAAAAAATAATGAAGCTAAAATGGTAATTTATAATGCTTTGCCACGTAAAGAATACGAAAGAATTTTTATGTGTCAAACCGCAAAAATTTTTTGGGATACTTTGTTAATCACTCATCAAGGTTATAATCAAGTCAAGCTAACAAAATAAGATCTTCGTGTACAACAATATGAACATTCATGATTCCTGAAGAAGGAATCAATAAATAATGCTTTGTCTAAAATTTATCACATTTTATTACTATCTAGAAAAGCAGACTTGATGAAAGTCTTATTCGAGCAAGATTGTGTTAGGAAATTTCTTAGGGCATTGCATCTAAATTGGCTGCGCAAAATTACAGCGATTTGATAGAATCAAAGAATCTAACACTCTATCACTTACGAACTCATTGGAAATTTGAAGGTTAGAAGAAGAAATTAAGAAAGATTCCAAACCGGTCAAAAGCAAAAGAGACAAAGTAATCCTAATGCCTTGAAAGCCTAAAAAGTGAATCTATGATGACGATAAGCTCAACCTCCCGATAGTGATGAGATAAGATATGCCTGGCCGTGAGGAGACATCAAGAAATCTTCAAAAGAGAAGGAACGTTACGTTAAAGACAACCAATATAAAGAGAGAAATCATTCCAGAAAGAAATAAAGACGACAAAAATGGCCAAAATAAAAAGGTAAAGCAAATGCTTTAAGTGATTGTGATCCAAATCATCTACATCGGAGAATGTCCAAAACGTATCAAGATATCAAAACTAAAAAATCATTTGTTGGAGGATCTAGAATTGATAGCGACGAAGATAGATGAAAAACAAATACTGAAAAGTGTCTATGGCTAAAGCTTCCAATGAGGACTTCCGAAACCGTATACTTTAGTGATGACTCAATCATCACAAGACAAAATGACTTATATAGTGAATATAGTAGACTATGCAAATTAGGACTAAAAGTCATGGCTAAAAAAAACTCTAAAACAAGCTAAAATAGAATTAGAGAATGAAGCACTAGAATTAAAAGATAAATTATCTAGGTTAGAAAAAGGTAAGGAAGTAATTGAAGAATGTTAAATTATTATGTCAAGACCTAAGCTTGAAAATGATAAGCTTAGAAAAGAAATAGCTACGCAAATCAATTAAAGATAGTTAGTCACCCACTTAAGAAAAATAATAATTCTCAAAAAACTTCCGAAATACATCACGAATTGTTTTAATTTTTACCAAAGGATCACCTAGTAAAACGCAAACAAGTAAAGTGTTTGTAAAAGCCTAAGAAGTCGAGTCCGAAGAAAAATGATGAGAATCAACCCAAAATTCATACTTATAAATAATACTAAAATTCCTATTGCAAGTGATGATATGTAAAACGTTTTTACAAACCCTCCTTAAAACCCGAAGTCGGATTTACTAAACCCACAACGATGTCTAAAACACCTCCTCCGAGAAGAAAGGAAAACTCACATCCTCGTTTCAAAACACCTCAACCTAAGAGAGACCAAGGTAGACCAAATACCTTTAATATAATCACTACAATGTGGAATCATCCAACCAATCACAGCAATACTCACTGTGGAAGATGTTCAACCGTAGCATGTTTTCGAATCAACATACAAAACATTTTCGGAAATATCAACTTCGGTCCCATGAAACAATGGGGACCAAATGGGCTAATGATCATATCTCGAGGTTAAACATCTTCAACGCTTCATTTGGCTTTCCATCAAAACAATTGAAAGAACTCATATAGGATTTCCATAAATCCTCTCCCTCAAAGTTTGCTACCTTGAAGATTTTAAAGTAATTTCTCTGGAAGGCTAAGGTAACGATCTCTCTCTCTTTTCTCTAATTAGTAAATAAATGATGTATATGATCATACTAGTAATGATTGTTATTTATAAAAATAAGGTAGTCAAAAGAAATGCTATTTGTTGGCTTCCTAGTTTTTAAAAGAATTTTTTTTTCAATAGGTAAACCATTCTTTTCACATGATTGTCCATGAACCCACAAAAAATGGAAATCTGATATGGCCAAAGAACGTCACAGAATGACGAAGAAAAATGAGTTAGTGGATAATATTAAACATAGAAGTAGGATTAGCTTTGCATCTCAAAAAAAAATCTTAAACCACTATGGATGAAACAAACTCCCTTCCATCTCGACGCTCACCTGAACTACGTCTACCAAAATCGTCTCGTTGAAGTCTTAACTTCATTCCAATCTCTCATCCTCCACAATATCTACTCTTTCCCATTTCAAAACGCATTAATTAATTTCTTTTTCGAAGAAATTAATTTATCATGTTCGCAAAAGTTAGTCCCAAAAGTCAATCTTATATATTAATATCTTGATTATCTCGTTCCGAAAGTCGCAAAGAAACTTTTTAATAAACAAAGAGTTAAATACAAATTATCAATTATTCAATCTCACAAAACTACCAAAAATCAAAGATTATTTTTTTCTCATATGGCGGCCCCCTTAAAATTAAGGACCGGCCGTGGTAAAATGGGCGTCCCCCTTATAATTAAGGGACCGCCTATCTTGAAAAACAAACCCCCCCTACAGACAAATCTATGCCAAACACCATCATTTTATTCCATTCCTCTTCTTCTGCCTACCCCACTAAGAACAACACCAAAACCAAAACGCTTTTAAAAACCAATCTCAATCGCCTAATTAACCAAAAATCGCAAGGGGCTTTCACTAACAAGACAATCAACAAACAACTATATAAGTTTTCCATCATTCTTTTCATTTGATTTCATTCAATTTTGCTCACAATCAAAATTGGTGTTCTTCATTATTTTCATACTTTTTTATTTGGTCTAGGAATTCTATAAACTACAATGATCCCCGTAGTCCATAGAATACTACAACCTTGATAGGATTGAATCAAAACACTTATTGAGTCAAAATTTTAAGAACATGTATACGTATGAACATATGGCCGAATTTTTGCATTTATGCATTTCTAACTTACACATTGTTGATCAATGCCTAAAACAAGTTAAAAACAATCAAGGAACATTATCTAAACATATACACATCTATCAAATCAATGAGTATAAAATTTTATAAAAATAAAATAGGGGGTTTGGGTTCGATTATAAGAGATCAATTTTAGAGTCTAAAAATGACCATCACTATAGTTTGACCACTTGTATAAACACTTAAACAAACTTGTATGAGTTGTCAAGATATATAATCTCCATATATAATTATATATCTTATAAATGATATAAAAATAAAGGGTGGCGTTTGGCTTAACATTTAAAACAATAGTATTGCGTCAAACAAACACACACTAATTTAACTCCGTGTCAAGTCAAATATAATAAACTTAGACTTGTCAAAACAAATATACCCTTAACGCAAAATTTCAACAAATCTTAACAAATTTTGCATTAATAAGGGAGTGTTTGGGTATTGTCTTGATTAGAAATATATAACTAATAATACTCTTCGGACAACCTAGTTTAAGTCAAAATAAATTAAGAAACATTGGAATCACTTCTTAGGTTTTTCACTTTTAAGTCCGCAAGTATATCCCCTGTCCCACATTTGTCAAAACTTTATTCTATTTTATTTATTATATTTTTTTACATCTTATGTTATTGATAACTTGTTTAGGTGACAAAATGCCAAAAGCTACTACCACCGATATATCTCACTAAATCCTACATCCCAAAAGTGTCCAAAATTCCCGGCATCTCCCCTACCATTTCCCAATTCTACAAACCTATTGAAAACCACAATATTCACGAAGGTCGTGTTGTTGATCAAGCCTACTACAAATCTAACAACATCGAGCGTCTCTTTATGAACATTCGCTTCAATTGTCTCTTTCAAATCAACGAACCGATTGTTCCAAGATTTATTCTAGACTTCTATAGTCAAGTCACAGTACAAACCGATGAATATGGCTATCTTGTCATCTCTTTTATGATTCAACACGAATTCATGACTCTTACTCTTGCTCAATTCGGTCAAATCCTCAAGAAAATATGAAATAAGGGTATAGATATATTCCAAAATACGCGTAGTTAAGCCTGTTTAATGCACATGTAACCCATATTAAGTATATGTACCTCATATGTATGTCTATTTCACATGTACCCCATTTTAATATATATGTACTCCTTTGATTGTTGATTCCTATGTAACCCATATTGAGAAACCAGCAATGACAGATAATAAAAGCATAATAAGCATGTTAAGCAGATAAGTAGTTATAGTCTAATGCTACCTAATGCAACCTAGTTCCCTATAGCTTAGGGATCTAATACCAATCTGTCACACCCCCAAAATATCAGAGTATAATGGCAACCGAGGGGGCGTGACTTCATGATTATCATGCTTCAAAGCAATACAGAACGACCTCTATATGAGACGTTTTAAGAAAATCGATCACTTGAATTAGGAAATGATAAATCGTTTGAACATTCAGCGGAAGCATAAAAATAGACAATACAACATTGTTTTTAGATGATACAAGTGATCTTCAGATAACGGAAAATGACTGCAATGCATGAGACTTCATATAGCATCTTCATTCTTAATACCTGAGAAAAACATTGCTAAAGTGTCAACATAAAGTTGGTGAGTTCATAGGTTTGTTTAAGCAGAAATGTAGTGTTTGTGAATCACAAGATTTCATCCACATATGACAATATAACAGATACAAAGTCATATAAATTGCATTACTATTGTCTAAGCTCATGACACCGAAGCGTTAACATATTCCAACAATAAATGAATGCCCTTGTAGGTGTCTAACCCGGGATACCCGTAATCTGACTCAAATGAAACTGTGTTTGCTTGACTAATGTCAGTCTAAGACAAACAGGGATTGTCAATCCTAATAGATCTATCCATAACATTCGCGCTCACAAAGATTGACGGTTCATGATAAATCGGGCAAATAGCAACTTGGGTTAAATCGGGACTTAGACCAATCAGTAATGAGTAATTGTACTTATATTCACACGTTTAAAATAAGCAATGTTCTCACCCTAAAAGATGATTTAAAACAGTAGAGTAGGGGCTACAAAAACTCACCTTGACAGTTAATCGTCTGAGATTGGAAATGGATTAAGGCACGTCAAACAACGACAAAGTAACGCATTGTAGAAACACCTACGCTAATTATGACACAGGTTTCAGGTCTACATTACTGAACATTATGTAATGAAATTCTGGCAATGGTCAAAAAGTATGGTCGCTATGAGTTAACGTCTTACATTTTCTAAAGTGTCGATTATACCGTGACTCTTGTGACGACTTTACAACAGATTGTTAACATTATTATGTGACGCACTTATATTTACGTGTTCGTGTGATTTTAATATCTAAGAAGCGTAACAACATTTGTATGATATTAAGTGCATATATCTCCTCATCGCGTTTGTTTATTTATATCGCCATCGTTAATTAATTTGCTACAATTTATTTACTTATATTTAATATCCTTACGTTTCATGGTTTTTAAATCGTATGGCTTTTAAATTCATATTTTAATTCAATTAAGTTTTAATTTTTTTTTGTGTTAACTAAAGTTAATGAGCCGGGATAAACTCGTTTACCTTTTTAAAAGTTCGGCTCTATTGTTAATAATCCTCTAAACATAAAATATATTTTCTAACTTATTTTCGTTAACATAAATATACATATTAAAATAAATGTACTCGTTATTAAGTTGTCAACCCATTTGGGGCTCGAACTGAGAGTTTGATAATTATGTATGTAATATATATATCTATGACAATACTTATAATTGAGCATGGTGTGAACCATTTCTAAGTCAACTTGTCAAAAATAATACACTCTTGCATATTTTACCAACTCTTCACATGTAAACATATATATATATATACCTGCTACACATGTCCCTCCACTTTTCTTTGCTTCTTTTTGCTATAAGTCTGACGCACAACATTGAGCTTTGTTGCTCACTATTTTTGGTTTCATTTCTTCAGTAGTAACACACATGTATATATACATTTAGACATTTTATCCTGGCTTTCTATATGATAACACATGTTGTATTAACATGTCATAGTTCACTTCTTTCCTATTTTTACTTTTCTTCTTTTTCTGCGCAATAACAGTGAGTTGGTAACTCACTATTTTCGTTTTCATTAATCACTCAGCAACCCATATGCGTATATGTTAGTTTTTCCTATTTATTTCACAGGTTTCCATCTATATAGCTAGCATGAGAAGACTCATTTCCAGGTACTAGGATGCTCGGTGTGTGGAGTAAGATCAACAGCACCTGATGCGTTTTCTTTTCTTTTTCTTTGTTTTCTGTAACACACAACAGGAGGTTTTACAACCACTTTTGTGGTGTCATTTGCTTCCACTCACGCATCATATATATATAGGTTTTCTTCTAGATTTCTTATATATTTTATCACATGTTTATATGGGTATATAGAGTACACGGGTTACACCTTTTCTTGTTTCCCTTTAGTTACCCATCAGACGCATGACAGTGGGTGTAATACTCACTGTCTCTTTTCATTTTGTTTAGACAAGCAGGGAGCAACACTTGCAGGTTTTTTTATAAAGTATTTGAACATGAGTGTGACTTAGGTGATTAGCAAGTTGAGGGTTATGCTTCGAGATGTCAGAGACCTCTCATTTCAGCAGAAACGCAGCCCCACCATGGTTATTTACTCGCTACTAGTCGCTTGCTAGCATGCGTTATGAGTGAGGGTTTTGGTTCGAAACGACACGCATCGCGTGTTCATTCTTACAGCGTCAGAGACGTACCCACCTTGAATAAAGCTCGGCTAGGGTTTGTTTCGGTCTCATGGATATGCCCCGTTGCACATCACAGCTACTATATGGGGGTTTTCCTCATTATTTCATGTGTAACCTTAATGGTTTGCTAACCCTCAATGAGTCAAAAATAGTAAGTCCCATGTGCGTTTAAGGTTAATGGGGGTTTCCTGGTTTCGTTTTTACTAGAATATTACTGTATGACATTTACAGGTTTTGTGACACATTGATATTTTAAGTGTGTTGCGATGGTTTAGCATGCGTGTGTAAGCACAAGTTGTGTGTGCATTATGCGTGTAGCTTATAGACCAAGCAAGGCCGAAGCCTTTGGTCGGCTTGCCAAGGTTGGGGTGGTCTTAGTCTTGGTCACAATATGGGTTAACTGTTACGGTAAACAAGAAAACTCACCGAGGTCCAAGCTCAATAGGTGACGAGAAGAGGTGGTGGTGATGAGAGGAACTTGAACTTCTCTTGTTTCAACCCTTTTAAAATCCGACGTTCGTCTAGCTTGTTGCCCTTACCTTAACGAAACTTGAATTCAACTCGTACAATTTACTTATTGTTCTCAGGTTTTTAGTTGTGAGTTACTTGTCTATGCATGGTTCCCTTTTTATACTAAAATTTATTGGCGTTAGTTACTGATATTTTTTGTGGATGTGACATGTACACTGTACAAATAGTAGCACCAGGGTAATGATTCTAATATTGTAGCATCATTATTTCTTTTCATAATACTGTTGGAGCATCTCCACTATTCTTTCATTTGAATTGTATCAGATTGACAATACGTAACACATGATGGAATTATTAAAATTTCATGATAGTGTAGGGTAGTGTATAAGTTTGCTAGATGATGGTTTTTATTTATGTATATATTAGTTGTCATTTGCATTTGTTTTATAATGGAGTTATTTTTATCTTTGTTGAATCCATTTATAGTTGTTATGGTTATTAGTTTGTACGTAGGCGGTTTCATAAAGTGAACTAAATTTGGTTCTTATCGCTACTCGTTTCTTAAACGTCTTTTTCTTTTTTAGCACACAGAGTAATAATGGGTGTATTCGTGTGAAATTTAAACGTTCCATGATAAAATAATGCATTGACGATCATAAGATAACTTCTCGTTGAAATTAACGGTAAACTTGCAAACTTGCAGTACATGACTTTTTACTTAATAAAACGAGAATTAAATTTTATTGCGGGTTGTCACATAATACCCACGTTATGCGATTTCGTCCCGAAATTAAGATGTTGTGGTAGGTCGCGGGTTTGTGAATAGGTGAGGGTATTTCTCCTTGAATTGATCTTTGTGTTCCCATGTGTACTCTAGGCCTCTACGTGCGTTCCAACGGACTTTAATGATAGGTATACGGCTTCGCTTGAGTTGCTTGACCTCGCGGTCCATAATCTCTACGGGTTCTTCAACGAAGTTGAGCTTGTCGTCGAGTTGGATTTCTTCCAAAGGAATGACGAGTGTGTCATCAGATAAACACTTCTTTAGATTGCAAATGTGAAACACGTTGTTTCACTCGACTTAAGTTCTTGAGGTAATGTGGTTCCAAACGGTAAGCACTGGACCAATCCTCTCTTTGATTTTGAAAGGGTCCATATAACATGGTTCATCTTCCACGTTTCCCAATTGCATTACACCCCTTCACAGGGCTTGCGACCTTGAGCTATAATTGTCTCGACTTCAAATTCAAGGGGCTATGCCTATTTCCCTGTATTTGTGTATCTTTCTAATATTTTTTGTTGTCGTCAGCATAGCTCTTTTGTCGTCACGAAAGTTTGCCGCTTGCATGCGATCCCTAATCTTGAAAATCTTTTCCGTAGTCTCGTGAATAATCGCTGGTCCGGTAAGTTGTGCTTCTCCGACTTCCGCCCAACAAACAGGAGAACGACACTTCCTACCGTAAAGTGCTTCAAACGGTGCAGCTTTAATGCTCGTGTGATAGCTGTTATTGTACGAGAATTCCACCAAAGGTAGGTGTCTATCCCAACCATTCCCGAAGTCAATCACGCAAGCTCTTAGCATGTCTTCTAATGTTTGAATGGTTCTCTCACTCTGACCATCGGTCTGAGGGTGATAAGCAGTACTCAGGTTCAACTGCGTACCTAATGCCTCATGCAAGGATTGCCAAACTCTCGAAGTGAAATGGCTATCACGATCGGAGATGATTGACACCGGTATACCATGTCTTGCTACTATCTCCTTCATGTACAGCCTCGTCAATTTTTCTGTTGAATCCGTCTCCTTCATTGGCAAAAAGTGCGCAGACTTAGTAAGACGATCAACAATGACCCAAATCGAATCGTATCCTGCTGCCGTTTTGGGTAGTTTGGTGATGAAATCCATTGTTATCTTCTCCCACTTCCATTCTGGTATATCGGGTATTGACAATAAACTTAGAGGGTCCTTGATGTTCAGCATTGGACTTGGCACAATGTCACGGCATTTGCTTTGACTATGTGGCGATGTCAGCCTTCATGTTTGGCCACCAATATAACATCTTCAAGTCATGGTACATCTTGTCGGCTCCTAGATGAATAGAATACTTTGACTTATGCGATTCGTGCATAATCAAAGGCCTCGTGTCACCGTAACATGGTAACCAACTTCTATTATCCAAGCATAATGTTCCATCAGCGCGAGCTTCTAACTTCTTTAGCATGCCACTGATATCTTCTGCTTTAATGTTTTCGATCTTGACTGCTTCTCTCTGAGCCTCAAGGATTCGTGATGGAAGGTCCAAGCCAATGGTCATAACTAAGGCTCTTACTCGTAATGGTTCGATCCTTTCCTTTCGACTCAAAGCATCCGCTACGACATTTGCTTTCCCCGGGTGATAACGAATTTCGCAATCGTAATCACTTAGGAAGCTTATATCCACCATGTCCTCATATTGAGGTCCTTTTGGTCTAGGATATGTTGTAGACTCTTGTGGTCGGTGAACACTACACACTTCGTGCCATACAAATAGTGTCTCCAGATCTTCAGGGCGAACACTACTACTCCTAATTCCAGATCGTGAGTGGTGTAGTTCTTCTCGTAAATTTTCAGTTGTCTAGAAGCGTATGTAATAACCTTCATTCTTTGCATCAGTACCGCACCTAACCCTTTTATGGATGCATAACAGTACACCACAAAATCATCACTGCCTTCAGGTAGTGCTAAAATAGGTGCAACACATAGTTTCTGTTTCAGTAGTTGAAAAGCTTCTTCCTGTTCCTCACCCCAATCGAACTTCTGGTTCTTCTGAGTAAGCTCAGTCATAGGCTTAGCTATTTTGGAGAATCCTTCAATGAATCTCCTATAGTATCCTGCAAGACCTAAGAACTGGCGACGAATCTCAGAAGGTGTAGTGGAGATTATGATGCCCAATTCTTAACAGCCTCAATTTTAGTTGGATCCATGTGAATGCCACTGCTATCAATCACGTGACCAAGAAATTTTACTGTATTGATCCAAAATTCACACTTGGAAAACTTGGCATACAGTTCTTCCTTCTTCAGCAACTCCAGAATAGTTTTCAGGTGTTCCTCGTGTTCTTTCTTATTGCGGGAGTATATGAGAATGTCGTCGATGAACACAATCACAAACTTGTCCAAGTATGGCTTGCACACACGGTTCATGAGATCCATGAATACCGCAGGTGCGTTGGTCAAACCAAAAGGCATAACTCGGAACTCATAGTGTCCGTATCGTGTTCTGAAAGCAGTCTTGGGAATATCTTCTTCTCTAACCCTTAACTGATGATAACCTGACCTTAAGTCAATTTTTGAGTAGATGTTGGATCCTTGCAACTGATCGAATAAGTCATCGATCCTTGGTAAGGGATAACGATTTTTCACTGTAAGTTTGTTCAACTCACGGTAATCGATACACATTCGAAAAGATCCGTCCTTCTTTTTGACAAATAAGATCGGTGCTCCCCACGGAGAGGAACTTGGTCTTATAAAACCTTTGTCAGAAAGTTCTTTTAGTTGTTCGGCTAGCTCTTTCATCTCTGCAGGTGCAAGACGATATGGTGCGCGTGCAACAGGTGCAGCTTCGGGTATTAACTCGATATGAAATTCTACTTGGCGTGTCGGGGGTAATCCTGGCAAATCTTCAGGAAATACTTCTGGAAAGTCTCTGACAACAGGCACATCTTCAATTCGCCTCTCTGAAATTTCGGTTTTCTCTTCCTTCATCATTTGAATCAAGAACACTTGACATCCTTGGTCGATGTACTTCTGTGTCCTGATGCTCGAGATGACTTCTAATCTCGATTCACTTTTAATTCCGCTCCTTTCGCCTTGTATGATCAGCATATCATTTTTGTACGGAACACGAGTAATTACTTCTCATAAACATCAATTCTGCGCGGAGATGTGTCGGCATCCAATCCATTTCGACTGATGACAGTCAAAAAATTCCTAGTTCTATTGGGAGTAAGTCGATTTCAAAGAGGTGGTTTTGCAAGTTATGAGTACACCCTCTTAAAATAGTATTTGTGGTTAGTGACTTTCCGTCGGCTAACTCCACATCATAATTAGTATCCAGGGTTGTAGGAGTGACGTCTATATATTTACTGAAAGCATAAGACACAAAAAATTATATCCCGCACCAAAGTGTCATATAGTAAATGACGCATATACTTTATTGTCAGAAACGTACAATTCACCACGTGGTTTGTCTTTCACACGCTGCTTCCGCACCATAGGCTGTTACACTCTGGCCATGGTGGCCCTACGTCCTCCTTGAGTACTGGTTGATGCTTGGTTATTTCCCTTAGGGTTCCCTTGATTCTGCCTTTGATTGTTCTGAGGGTTTTGCGGGTTGCCTCAAATTTGATTCCCACCGCCTTGATTCCCATTGTTTGGACATTTGTTTTTGTAGTGCCCTTTTTCACCACATCCAAAACAGGTAACATCACTTCCCTGTCCTCCTTGGCTTCCTGGTCCTCTTTGGTTTGCGGGACGAGGTGGAGCTCGGCAGTCTTTGGCCTTATGTCCTGCCTTTCCACAGTTGTAACAAGCAGGAGGGCATGCGTCAGTGTGGTGTCGTCCACATTTTCCGCAGTGAGGTAACTTGCCAGCATAAGAACCTTGTCCGGCTGTAAACACCCTTGCTGTCTCTGGGCGTTTGTTCGGGTTGAGGTTGCTTGTGTTGTTGGTGTTGCTGGGGTTGTGGTTGTAGTGGTTTCCGTTCCATTTTCGCTTGTCACCCGAGTTTTCTCCTAACTCTTGAACCACTTGGTACATCAAACCTTGAGCCAGTCAAATTGCTTCAGAAGTCTACTGGTTTGGATGATGTTACGTTACCCTTGATGCTCAAAGGTAGACCTTCGATGTAACGTTCCAACAACCGGTCGGCGTTGGGTACCATTTCAGGGCATAAGAGGATGAGTTCTTGGAAACGTTGATTGTAGGCAGTAAGGTTTGTACCCTTTACTTTTAAGTTCCACAATTCATTTTCCATTTGCTTGATTTCATTCCTGGGGCAATACTTCCGAATGAACATAGCCTTGAAATCGCTCCAAGGTGTGGCATGAGCGGTATCGAGGGTAACGGAACGAACATACACGTTCCACCAAGTTAAAGCACCATCTAGCAGTGTGCTAGAAGCAAATTTGACTCGGTCACCTTCGGCAACGTTGCTAATCCTAAATTGAGACTCTAGTTTCTCAAACCATCGGGTTAAGCCTACAGCACCTTCAGTACCATGAAAGTTTTCATGCATAACTGAACGGAATTCCTTGTAGTTGCATGTTTTGTTCTGGGAAGAGTTGGATCCTAGGTTGTTCTCTTCTTGAGTGCTTGCAGCATGAGTCACAGCGGCAGCTGCGAGTGCTTCAGCAACTCTTGTGGCAATGAGCTGGTTGAGCATCTGAGTGTCAATGCCACTGTTGATATCCACATTGTTTTGGTTGGGGGGATACGATATTGACTGGAGGGTTCGGTTGGAGGTGGGCGTGTCGGGTGGCCATTTTCTATATGAGGGCAATGAACGATGACAGTTTATGACATGTATAAATGTTATATGCGTAAGATAGTCATGTTCTACAAATGAACAGTCTTTGGAATTATTACTATTATTATTCGCAAACACGATATTTATTTCAAAGAGTAAGGGAATACAAGAGTTCACTAGCCGTGACAAATCCATAGCTTAGTGGTTATCAAAAGACAGAAACTAAAAATTAGTTATTGGTATGGTAGATTTTTGGTGTGGGACCACTTCCTCGAGTGCCTCCTTCCTCTTCTGTCGTGCTTCCTCCTGAGCATTACTAGCACGATCCTCCGCATCTCACACATTTGCCTAAGTTGAGTAATCAATTCGTCCATCGATAGTTCAACTCGGGGCTTCACATCCCACAGTGTCATGAAGGCTTCTAACTCCTCTAAACAGGCATTTGGGTAACGGTCCATGTACTCGAGAATGGTATGCAACTATCCTCTAAGGCACGTTGTGCATACAGTCAAGGCTGTCTCAGGTACAGGCACCGAATTCTGACCAGTTTCTGTTAGAGCTTCCTCTCTCTGGGTGGGGTCCGTTTCAGCAATCATCCGCTGGTAAGCAGCCATCGTGAATGGGGATGAAGGTGAGGGTGGTGGAGTAAGAGGATCACGTTGATAATCATCAAGGTTAATAGCAAAAATTCTGACACGTTCAGCAAGATTTGGCTCAATAGGTGGAATAGATATACGAGCGGTACGTCTGATAGTTAGGGGAAATAGTGATACAGATGGCAAAATAAGTAATCCTAGAGTAGGACGTCTCCTGTGATACACCTGAGGAAGTGTGTCAGGGAGTCTGGGAGGTACCAGTGTAGTGTTATCGGTGTGTCTCAATTTCATTCGAGTAGACATGTCGATTGAGAACTAAGAAAATATGAAATAAGGGTGATAGATTATTCCAAAATACGCGTTAGTTAAACCTAGTTTTTAATGCAATGTAGCCATATTATGTTATGTATATGGTAATACACATGTTAACCCATATTTAAGTATATGTATCTCATTATGTCAATTTCATATTGTAACCCCTCTTTATATATATATGTACTCATGTGATTTGGTTGATTCCTATGTACCCATATTGAGGAAAAAACAAAGGACAGCCAAATAGAAGCATAATAAGCATGTTAAGTATATAAGTAGTTATAGTCTTGTGCTACCTATTGCACCCTAGGTTCTCTCTATGACCTTAGGGCTCTGTACCAATCTGTACCACCCCCTAAATATCAGAGGTTAAATTGCAGCGAAGGGGCGTGATTCATGATTATCATATCTAAGCCATTACAGAATCGACCCTTCTATATGAGACGTTTTAAGAAAACAGATCACTTGAATTAGGAAATAATAAATTGTTTAACATTCAGCGGAAGCATAAAATAGACAATACACATTTGTTTTAAATAGACCAAGTGAATATTTAAGGATAACGGGAAAATGACAGCAATGCATGAGCTTCAGTATGCATCTTTATTTTAATACCTGAGAAAAAACATTGCTAAATTGTCAACATAAAGTTGGTGAGTTCATAGGTTTGTTTAAGCAGAAAAATATAGTATTTGTGAATCACAAGATTTCATCCACATATGACAATATAACAGATACAAAGTCATATAAATTGCATTACTATTGTCTAAGCTCATGACACTGAAGCGTTAACATATACCAACAATAAATGAATGCCTTGCAGGTTCTTGTCTACCCGGGACACCCGTAATTATGACTCAAATCGAACTGTGTTGTGCTTGACTTAATGTCAGTCCAAGACAAAAGGGTTGTCAATCTCGATTTAGATCTATCCATAACATTCGCGCTTACAAGATTTAGGTTCATGATAAATTGGGCATATATAGCTACTGGGTTAAATAGGGACAGTAGACCAATCAGTAATAGGTAATTGTACTTGTATTCACACGTTTAAAATAAGCAATGTTCTTACCCCAAAAGATGATTTAAAATAATAGAGTAGGGGCTATGAAAACTCACCTTGACAGTTAATCGCCTGAAAATTGATGATGGTTCAATGCATGACAAAAGTAACGCAGTCAAACACCTAAGAAATTATGACAAAGTCTGAGTCTACATTCTGAACATATGTAATGAATTATGCAATTTTGTGTCAAAAAGTATGGTCGCTATGAGTTAACGTCTTACATTTTCTAAAGTGTCGATTATACCGTGACTCTTGTGACGACTTTACAAAGAGATGTTAGCATTACTATGTGACGCATTATATTTACGGGTTGGTGCTTTTATATCTAAGTCGGGCAAATAGCAACTTGGGTTAAATCGGGACTTAGACCAATCAGTAATGAGTAATTGTACTTGTATTCACACGTTTGAAATAAGCAATGTTCTCACCCCAAAAGATGATTTAAAACAATAGAGTAGGGGCTATGAAAACTCACCTTGTTGGTTAATCGTCTGAGATGGGTAATGGATCAAGGCACGTCAAATAATGACTCAGTCAAACACCTAAATAATTATGACAAGGTCTGAGTCTACATTCTAAACATATGCAATGAATTATGCAATTGGTCAAAAGGCTTAGTCGTTTATGAGATAACGTTTTATGTTTTTCCAAAGTGTCGATTATACCGTGGCTCTTGTGACGACTTTACAATAGAATCTGTTAACATTATTATGTGACGCACTTGTATTTACGTGTTCGTGTGATTTTACATCTACTAAATGTAAACAATATTTGTATGATATTAAGTACATATATCTTCTCGTCGCGTTTGTTTATTTATATCGCCGTCGTAAATTAATTTGCTATACTTTATGTACTTATATTTAATATTCTTTCGTTTCATACTTTTATTCATATTTTAAACTCAAATAAGTTTTTGAAAATATTTTTTTTAGTGTTAACTAAAATTTATGAGTCGAGAAAACTCGTTTAAAAGTTCGGTTTCATTGTTAACAATTATAAATCATCGAAAATATCGCTTCCAACTTATACTCGTTAAAATACTATACTCGTCAACATAGATATACTTGTTACAATAACTATATTTGTTATTAGGTTGTCAACCCATTTGAAGCTCGAACCGAGAGTCCGATAGCTACGCATGTAATGTATATCTATATATCAAGATTTATAATTCAAAGTAGCATGGATATCTTTATGTCAACTTGCCATAACTAAGAGAAAGGTACTCTTTTATATTTTACTAACTCCATCACATGACTTCACAAAATGATTCATGTTCTGCCATTTTTCTTTTTCCTTTTTGCTGTTTTAACCGACGCCACAACAGTGAGTTTTAAACTCACTATTTTCGTTTGCATCTCCTTCACAACTAGACTCATATATATATATATACTAGTTTCCTATCCCCTTAGCATGTTTACAACCTGCATGCTAGCAACGACATGGCTACATCTCGAGGTACAAGGTTGGCGTTCATGCGTCTAAGCAGACACAACAGTGGTTGTTTGTTGCCACGTCGCAAGAGCTACGATAGGTGGCAGTTTGCGATGGTTGTTAACGCACATTGGGGTTACGTCTTAAGCATATAATTATTTGTCAAGTGTAGTGGCTCTTAGTACGAACCATGAGCACGATGGATTTGCTTCCTATGGAGTTTGCGATGCGCCAACAGCAAGCAACGGTCTCGCTGTGGTTGTCTTAGGTTGACTTGGTAACGTTTAAGCCATGGGTCGAGGCCACGATGTAAGAAGATTTTACGATATTTTATGTTTAGCTCGAGTGCATGCTAATCCCTAGCGAGCCATATATCAAGTCTCATGTGGGTTTTTAAGGTTAATGGAATTCCCAGGTTTCGTTCTTATTAGTACATACGGTATGATGTTTACATGGTTTACTACCGGTTGTTATTTCATGTGCGATACTTTGCTTACAAAAGTTTTTATACATAGTCACTCGATTGTTATTTTATGTGTGTAACCCCCGTGGTTTGTTATTCGTTTTAACATATGTTACATTGTTTACAAGTTTACTATATGATGGCATTTTATGCATGTCACGATTTAAGTGTTCGTATGTGTCCGTACTTATCAGGCACGTTTTGGTTATAAGTCGTGTGAATACCATGCGTGTTCGAGGCTCGAGTGAATGAGACTACAAGGGTGTGTGACATAGTATGAAAATCGTTAAGCAAGGAATAGAAAAAAAAAGCTTACGAAGGTCCAAGCGAGAAAGATGGTGGCAGTGAAAGAACTCGAACCTCTCTTGCTTCACCCTTTTATAGCCCGACGTTCGCCTAGCTTGAGCTTTCAACGGAGCTTGAATTTGACTCGTACAATTTACTTATTGTTCTCAGGTTTTTAGTTGTGGGTTACTTGTCTATGCATGGTTCCCCTTTTATACTAAATTTATTGGCTTAGTTACTGATATTTTTCTCGTGAATGTACACTGTACAAATAGTCGCACCAGGGTAATGATTCTAATATTGTAGCTCATTATTTCTTATCATAATACTGTTGGAGCATCTCCACTATTCTTCCATTTGAATTTGTATCAGATTGATAATACGTATCACATGATGGATTTATTCAAATTCATGAAGTAGTAGGGTAGTGTACAGGGTTTGGTAATGATGGTGTTTTATTATATATATATATATATATATATATATATATTAGTTGCCATATGCATTTGTATATAGATGTGAGTTATTTTATCTTTGTTGAATCCATTTATAGTTGTCATAGTTATTAGTTTGTACGTAGATGGTTTCATAAAGTGAACTAAATTTGGTTCTTATCGCTACTCGTTCTAAGACGTCTTTTTAGACACAGAATAATAATGGTGATATTCGTGTGAAGTTTAAACGTTCCATGATAAAATAATGCATTGACGATCGTAAGATAACTTCTTGTTGAAATTTAATGGTAAGCTTGCAAACTTGCAGTACATGGCTTTTTTTTTATATGGGCTTTTTTTTTCTTTTTTTTTAATTGTATACGGAATTAAATTTTTTTTATATTTTAACGGGGATTGTCAAAACTAAAATCTTTGAAATAGTTTGATAGAATACACGTTTTCACCAAACGAATTCATTAAATGGGATTACTTTTCATCAAGCAGAATCCCAATTTAGGAATTTTAAATTCCATTCTAAAGGGATGTATTTTGGATTAATTTGTTCGGGTCCAATGTATTGACGAATTTACTTTTGAAGATGGAGATTTCTGACATTTGTCTTATTCAATTTTCCACTGCAATTAAGGTTCCCATAAATCATGAAGATTGACATCCCCACCTTTGGTAACAATCTTGTCCAAATTCTCTTTGGAAAGATCCACGGAGGTATTTCCTCCCCCATTGTTAAATCTTACAATAACGGGAAACGATACCCTAAAACTTCTCCAATTTTTCCTTTGAATGAGAGGGAACGATTGAAATTCATTCAAGGAAGATTCTCTGCAGAATTTTTTTTGATGGGTTAAAATCGTACGGGTATTTGTTTCCCCCATTATGTTGCTCACTAAAATTTAGGGAAGCTGGTCCATTTCTTTTCAATTAGCTTTCCTTAGGATCCATTCAAAATTTATGATGGGAGTTTTTCCACCAAAGTTTACAGACCCCTCAACCACTTATTCTGGAACCAAAATAATGCTTCATTCCTTTTGGGATCAAAAAGTAATTGGGTGGGGAAAACCCATTCCAAATAACCTTGTATATGATCTCAAATAATTAGACTTCAAACTGATCTGAAATTTATGATTGTTATGGCAATTTAAAAAAAAATAAACGTCAAGCACCCTTGATACCAAAGACATTAAAAGGTGGAAAAGGAAGCCTTATGTTTCAAAGATCACAAGATGGATTAGGAATTCTATTGCAATGTGGATGGGTTGGCAATCAATTTCGTGAGGGGGGGGGACTTTAGACTAGATGTTTGGGAACTAGTTCCTAGACCAGATGGAAAGAATATAATTGCTGTCAAATGGCTCTAGAAGAATAAAAGTGATGCAGAAAATATTGTTATTCAAAACAAATCTCGTCTTGTTGCGAAGGGTTACAAGCAAGAAGAAGGCATCAATTTTGAAGAATCCTTTGCTCTTGTTACTCGTCTTGAAGCCGTTCGAATGTTCGTTGCTTTTGTTGCACATAAAAATATTAAAATCTTTCAGATGGATGTTAAGACTGCATTTCTCAATGGTCCATTGAAAAATGAAGTTTATGTTAGCCAACCAGATGGATTTGTCGATCCAGACTTTCTAGATCATGTATACAGGTTGAAGAAATCTCTATATGGTCTCAAACAAGCTCCGCAAGCATGGTATGACAAACTGTCTTCATTCTTGATTGAACACCATTTTACTAAAGGTATTGTTGACCCGACTTTGTTTACACGACGTCACAGGGGAGACATATTATTTGTCTAAGTATATGTCGATGACATCATTTTTGGGTCTACAAATCTGGATTTTTCAAAACGATTTGTAAATCTCATGAAAAATAATTTTGAAATGTCTATGATGTGTGAACTAAAGTTTTTTCTTAAACTTCAAGTTCATCAATCACCTTGTGGCATATTCATTAGTCAATCGCAATATGCAATTGAGCTTTTAAGGGAACATAGTATGGATGAATGTGTCTCCATGAGCACACCTATGGCCACTCAAAGACTGGATGCTGATTTACAAGGCACTCTTGCTGATCAAATGACTTATCGTCAAATGATAGGAGGGCTCATGTATCTAACAGCCAGTCGACCAGATATTGCATTCGCCACCTTTGTTTGTGCTCGTTATCTAGCACGTCCTGCGGTCAAACACCTCAAAGAGGTCAAGCGGATATTTCGGTACCTAAGACAGTCCTATAATATGAGCCTATGGTATCTGAAGGATTCTGGATTTGAACTAATTTCGTATTCAGACGCAGACCATGCAGCATGTAAAGACGATTGCAAAAGCACATCAGGAGGCTTACAATTTTTAGGTGAAAAGCTCATGAGCTGGAGTTCTAAAAAGCAAGATTGTACTGCGATGTCAACAGCTGAAGCTGAGTATGTATCATTGTCTGCGTGTTGTGCACAAGTCATATGGATGAGAACACAATTACTAGACTATGGATACAAGTCCAACAGAATTCCGATGTATTACGATTCAAAGAGCGCTATCGCTATCTCATGCAATCCGGTTCAGCATTCGCGTACAAAACACATAGACATCCGGTATCATTTTATTAAAGAACACGTTAAAAAGGGAACGATGGAATTATACTTTGTTAGAACTCAGAACTGAATGCCAACTTGCGGATCTATTTACTAAAGCTCATCCTAAAGAACGCTTTGAGTACTTAGTTCATCGCATTGGTATGAGATGTATGACTCCATCACAGTTGGAAAGTCTGGCAAAGTTATCTTCTTGAAAAAGATCATACATCAAAATTGTAAATAAATTTTTCAAAAACAAAATTAAAAAATTAAAAAAATACAAAAACTCAAAAAGATTTTCTTGATGTTTTTCAAAATCAAAAACAAAATAAAAATTGAAAAATATAAAAATCCAAAAAGATTTCCCTGATGTTTTTCATAAACAAAAACCAAATACAAAAAAAAACATGCAAAAGGACAAAAACATAATTTAAACAAAATCACATGTCTTCTAATTACATTCAGATTCATGATTCGATATTTTTTTTATAATTGTTTTTAAAATGACAATACGGGATCATGATCTGAGGGAGAGTTATTTTCATAACAAACGTGTTCTCATTGTCAAAACATGTGTTTTTGTAATTACCATTCACGTACATCACCTGAATTTTATTTTTACACCGCTTTCAATATCCAATAATAACAACGATCTCTCGAATATTTGATAGTTTTTTTATAAAATGGTATAATTTCGAGGGGGATTTTTTCATTATTTTGTGAAAATCTGGACTTTGAAAAAGGAAAATTTCCATTAACGGTCTAACTGTGCAAAGGGATCATACTCCAAGGGGGAGTTTTTGAAATTTTTGGTAATAAAATTCGGTATCAAAAACGACAAGGGCTAAATCTATCATTTTTTAAAACAAAATTTCGGAAGGAAAAACTCCATGGACTGAAAGTGTCACTTTACAAACTTTAAAATTCGGACGGTATAAATAAGAAATTAATTTCATTTTCAATTTTTTCTTTATTCCGAGTTTGTTATCGAAAAAGAAGAGAAACCTTAGATCGTGATTTTGAGTTGAAAACAACGCTCACAACTTCTTTCTCTTCTCAAACGTAAGTGTTTTAACGTATAACAGGTTTTGGAAATAAGATTGAATGATGTTCTTGAGATCGAATTTAAATTCGATAACAATAAGGGTTTCCAAAATTGGGGTTTTTGACAATTAATGCTAGAATAAGGCTTAGATGTGGTACAGATATAGTCTATGCATGATTAATTGCAAAGATTGTTGCCTAAACTTTAAAAATAACAAATTCGATGTCTAGTCAAATTCGGAAGTCTTTAAACTTTGTCGAAATTGATTAAAACGAGTATAAATGACTAATGATGATCAAAATGAACTTGTTATAGCTTAATACGATCGAATTTATTGAAAAATTGGCTAAGTGATTCATTTTCGACAAGTCAAATGGAAAAAGTCAAACCCGGAAGAGTCAAATTTGGAAGAGCCAAAATTCAAAAAAGTCAAACCTAAAAGAGTCAACATTCAATTTTGAAAGTGTCGAATTTGTTGATAAATGCACAACGTTTTTGAGGTGCTTACTAGATTTAGTATGTGTTAATACTAAATTTCTGAATGTGTTGTCTAAAGCTCGAATGTCTGTCAATAACAAGATCAGTATCTCATGTGAGTTGAATTTTAAACGATTGTGAAAAAGTACCTCAAAATTGAACAAAAGTTGATCAAGTTTTGATGAAGTTTAGTCCTTGTGTCAAATTGTTTAAGTGGTCTAAGTCATGTCCGGTTT
>BQNB010100440.1:2964-24700 GCA_026074375.1 Tanacetum coccineum
TCTAAGATCAAAAACCGCATTTTCAATGTTGGTGATCGAGTTTTACTCTTCAACTCTCGTCTAAAGATATTCTCGGGAAAGCTTAAAACTCGTTGGTCGGGACCTTTCACCATCACCAAAGTTTTTACATACGGAACCATCGAGTTATCTCAACCCGATGGTCCAAACTTTAAGGTGAATGGTCATCGTATGAAGCATTACTTCGAAGGGCACATACCACCCAAGGTAGTCCCTAATCCCCAAACTTTGCCCGTGGATGAATGAATTCGGGGATCGAGTCAAGCTATGTGACTCGGTTACCAAAAACAAAGCGCTTCGGGGGAGGCAACCCATGCTTATCCATCTTTCTTCTTTCTTCTAATGTGATGTGAGGAGGCTTGTACTCTTCTGATTCTTGTTGTTTGTACTTGTGATTTTTTGTAGGATTGACCCAAAAATTTTGAAGACTCTCGTGTTTGGTGTTTTGTCCTGGTCCACTTGAGCTTCCTAGCCTTTGCTTGCAATTAGTTTGGGGAAATCTGATATCCTAGATTATTATCGACTAACATTTATCTTTTAGCATACTTGATAAACAGTTTGAGATTTTTGTGATACCTTTTCCACTTTTGGATTATGCATTCGACTTTTTGAGTTCTAGTATGGGGGGTTTTTAAGTCTTAGGCTAGGAAACATTGAAGACAATGTTTAATTTTAGTATGGGGTAGTATATCTTCAATATGATCTTACTTACCTTTAGCCGTTGTTTTCACGTACCCCGTTTTCCCGCCAAAATTTTAAAAATATGAAAAAAAATTCAAAATTTTCAAAAATAAAATAAGTGTTTTGTAACAATTTTGACTTTCCTACTAGGTAGAATAAGAATAAATTTTGACCCGATCGAGAAATAAAATTAGTTAAAAAATAATAAGTGTTTTGACACGAATGTAGGCTTTCCGTTGGTGAGAACAAAAGTAAATTTTGACCCGACCGGTTTTATATCTTAGCTTTCTCCTTAACGTAAATGAATTGAAATTTGCTAATCTTTTATACAAGGAGCTATAAAAAGCAAGTCTAGCTTGAAAAAGTCAAGATTTTGCAAGTTCCCATAATTGATTTTAAATATGCAAAGATCGATTTATTAGGCTAAGCATTCACAGTTTCTTTCTTAGAAATTTTAAATTGTGAAGAACCCAGAGAAGATATAAGTATTAATATAAGTTTTGATGCTAAACAATGGATAATTGGATTCTTTAAGGCTCATAAGAGGTTAATTTTGTGGCGTTTTCTCCCTTAGCTTGTTCACCTTTATTATAATTGTTTAAGTAAATAAAGTTGTGCGGTTTTTTGGTTAATAATTAGTTAATGGAAGTTTTCTTTAGTTCCTTTGTGATTAAGATGAGTATACATCAGGAATACTTAATTTGGCATACTATATGTATCACATTAATAAATATTTTGCTTATCCCTTAAAGAGCCTTAGGGTATATGGGGTAAGTAAAATTTAATAAGTGAAATTATAGCCTTATTCATTCCTTAAAGAGCCTTAGGGTATATGGAATGGATATTGTTGCTTAATTTTTGTCTTGTTTGTACCTTAAAGAGCCTTAGGGTATATGGTGCAAATAAGATTGGTCCATTTATGTCTTAAAGAGCCTAAGGGTATATGACATGAATGGTGCCATGCTTAAGTAACCTAATAAAAGCCAAATTTTGGTCGCCTCGATGTGGACTTAATTTTGATGACATTTGATCTTTTGAAAAGGGCTAGGAACTAATTATTGCGTCTTAACCGTTACGCTTTATTTTTGGAATTAATAAGTATCGAAATAAAGTCTTAAAGAGCCTTCGGGTATATGACTTAAATAAAATCTTGAGATACAAAATTAGGAATAAGGGAGGAGAAGTAATACACAATTAGCTTTTATGAGTAGTGTTAGCATCATAACTTGTATTTTACAATGATCTTGTTTTTAAGCTTGGCTTGGAGAGTTTGAAAGTCGGGACAATAAAATTTATCCATTTGGACACTTTTTGTGCTTTTTGTTCCGTGATCCTAAAAGTTATCAATGAATAATGAAAGCAATACATTATGTCGCACATGAATAAGTTGTAAGTTGTAAATAATGAAAATCATAAAAATGGATAAATTTTGAAAAATGGGAAAGCGAGGTGTTTTAAAACTTGTGATTTCTTAACTTTCCCCACAAAAGACTTTGCTACTTTTCAAAGGATTAGTTTGGGGAGGTTTTGGAGTATTTGGTTTTAGAGCATATAACATTGCGTGAGGACACGACAATCATTTAGTTTGGGGAATTTTGATATGTGAGAAATCACATATCCGTTTTATACCAAAAATGACCCTAAAAAGATGAAAAATGGATATATAATGCTTGTATATTGTGTGTTTTGTCTTTTGTGATGTGTAGGTACGAATATTGCAAAAATCACAAGAAAAGAACCAAAAACCAGACAAAAATGAACACAAGACGGAATGAGTACACAAGAGCCGGGAATTATTAGGCTTTGGTTAACAAAAGTCAACCATGGTCAAACATTGGTCAACCCACAAGATGACAAAACCTTTAAAAATACCAAAAAGCCCTTAATGTTAAATCAATTTCACAAAAAGTCCCAAAATCAATAACACCGTTAGTCCTTTGTTACTTAGGGACTAACGGTCGTTAAGTCTTATTATTAACCAAACCTAAAACCATTTAACCAAACCCATACCCAAAACTGTGGCCCAATTCCCTTAAAAGCCCAAGTCAACCCTTCATATAACACGGGTGAAACAAAGATATAAAAGAGAAAAAAGGGAGCGAAATAGGTTTACTATTCACCGTCTTCCCCCATTTCACCCTGCATCAAAATTAAAGGGTAAAATCTACTCCCTTCACTTATCCTACGTGGCGTCAAAGATGCTAAGTACCAAGCTCCATATCAGCATGCTTAAACGTCATCAAAAGCCAATGATTAGCTATCTGACACAAGGAATGCCACGCATGTACTAAGGAAACACACCAAATAAGGAAAATTACACTGAAAACAGTTCAAAAGAAGCACAAAAACTCCAAGGAGTTAGGATTGCCACGCTGGCAATCTGTGTGATCCTTTTCATCCAACGACTAAAGATCAATATGCAATGATTAGAAGATATCAAGGGTTAAGATCAAGTGGAGCATGTATGAGCCTAGAACCTTCCCTCTTGGCCTATAAAAGGAGCCTCATCCTCACTCACGGGAGATATCTAGAAGTAGTGTAGGATTTTAGTAGTAGCTTAATTTAGCTGAATAATCGTTTTTTAGCTTATTGTTTTTAAATCAATGTAATTTTCTTTTTATCAGCTTGTAATCAGTTTCCTTAATCAATAAAAGTTTGTTTTCATTTAAGCTTAATTTGCAATTCATGTTTCCACATATAAGCATTATAGTTTAGATAAGCTCTTTTGTGTTCAAAAAAGTTCAATAAGCTGTCATTTATACTCATAAGCTAGTAGGATACTCAATTAAGCTCTTAAAGCTTAAATGAGCTTATTGTCACTCAATTCCACCCTCAAATAACCCCAGCTTAATTTTGGAAGGGAAACCAGAAATGGAAGGGTTTCCAGGACCTCACTAGCTTATCTTTGATAAGCTAGAGCTTGTTGATAAGCTCATAAGAGCAATTTATAAGCCTTGTTTGTGCAAAGGCAATTGTAAGTTCTCATTTTTTTTCCATTAAATAGTTTAAAAAGCATTATTTAGTTAATATAGCTTTATTTCATGCTTATTATTTTTAGAATAGCTTATTGGTGCTTATCATTGTTTATCTATGCTTATTTAGTTCATATCTTAGTTTAAATCTCATTTTATTAGCTTATGTTATAAAACATTTTAAAATTCCAAAAATAGTACTCCATCTGTTGCTTATTTTCTGCTTATTTATTTGTATTAAAATCTGCACATTAGGTCTTATATAGCGTAAATTATATCCGACATTAGAAATCTAAGCTTAATTTCTCAATTTTATAAGCTCAATATGGATTCAATCATTTTAAAGGGGTGTTTGGTTCAGGCAGTACTAACTTAAGTTAGTACTGCCCAGATCCATTTGGCTTTTCAAAGTGATTTAGAACTACATAAATTATTTAAAAAGATTAAGATTTTTATAGTTTTAAGGGTTAAATTAGCTTATTTCAAGTTTAAGTGTTGTTAGTTAGAATCTGGTGTCATTAGTTCAGCTTACTAGGATCCTTATAGCTTAAATAGGTTTTAGTTATTTTAGCTTATCAAATTACTCTTGTTTTGGTGTTTTAGAGTTGTAGGAATTAATACAATAGTCTGTTTTTGTTTGATTTGAGTTTTGGTTAATAAAGTGTCAATTGAATCAGATAGTCAAAACAGGCTTTAAGCCATTTTCTAGCTTAAAAATAAGCTTGATAGGATTAGAGTTAGGGTCTGAAACTTGGTGTACAAGTAGATCTTAGGCCAAATTATAAAGTTTAGGGCTTAATTTGTAGTAAGTAGCTTATTTACCATCTGTTGTTAAGTCTGCAATTTAGCACTTTGTCTTTTTTGATAAAAACCAAAAATAGTGTATTCTGCATAAATAGGTTTTTTCATTTAGCAATTTCTTAGCTTATTTGATTTTCAAACTCATTTTTGATTGTTGTTTTAAGTAGATTTTAGGATAAGCTCTCTAGTGGTGTAAGTCTTATAGCATAAATTGATGCGAATCATGTAAGTGCCCCCCCCCCTTTAGGCTCTTAAAATAAGCTCCAAAATGCCCTTTAGGACTGTTGGGTAAACTATTTTATGCTTAAGTGCTTATAGTGTCTTTATGACACAGCTTATGCTTGTTGTTGTGTCATGGATTAACAATCATTTGTTCTGATTTGCATATTATGACAGAATTCGGTAGGAATACAGCCATACTGTAAGAATGACTTCACTAGGGGGGCTTATATGACTTTGGTTTTGTTTAGAGCTTGTTCAAGCTTTTAGGTCAATTAGAATTAGTGAAAAAGCCAAAATTTCTTTAAGTCATGTCTGTCTTTTTAACAAATTGTTTTCTAGCTTATTTGAGATTTTGAAAAAAAAAAGTTTTCCCTTACAAAAAGTTGTTTATTGTAAGTCTGATTTATAACTATGTTCAAAAGTTTTGAAAAATAAAAAAAAAAGGTTGTATGGTAATCAGGGGTGAGGCCTCACACACATCGAATCCCCCTGGTGAAACGTGACGTGGGAGCAGCATCACCTGCAACCCTTTAAAAACGCTTCAACAAAACACACAACACAAAAACCAATCCCCTGCGCCCTTGTACTTTTACTCCCAGGGTGCACAAATTAATAAATTTAACACCTTTTTGTGATTGTATTTTCTTAATAAGCACTTCGAGTGCGGTTTCTAATTTTTCAAGCTTATTCGTTAAGGCTTATTCTGAGATTATTATTTTCTTGCATTCCTTGCATGTTAATAAATTTTTAGGAATTTTCTTAGATTTTTAAATCATAGTTTTCTATTTTTCTTGCATTTATTTAGTTTAAAACTTTAAAAAATCATAAAAATAAAATTAAAATTAAAAAAAATAAACACCTTTTTCTAAAAATCATTTTAGGTTTATTAGCTTTAGAAAATTAGTTTGGCCCCTTTTAGTTTATTTTGCTACCAATTAGATTTTAGTTGCGTTTTCTTTAAAATCCCGTTAACTTTTTTGTGTTTAATTGCTTAGTTGTTTAATTTCCTTTGGACGTATTTAAATGTGGTTTTTTTTCGTAGAAATAGAAACCAACTCAAAAATTTAGAACCATTCAAGTCAATCAATTGTCCAAACAAAAACGAGGTCTCAATTTCATAATTCTTGGGGTATAAACGACCCGGTGAACACTTACCGGTTAAACGTATGATAATTTTTTTGTAGAGTTTGCTTTTAATCTTTGTCCTCAAGGATTTTTAGTAAATCTCTTATACTATTATATTATTTGTATTTCAATACTTTTATATTATACGTATTATAATTGACAATTCATCAATCACGGCCCCCTTAAAATTAAGGGGATCGGCCGTGTAAAATGGGTGGCCCCCTTAATTAATTAAGGGGACCGCCCATCTGAAAAGCCAAACAGACCATTTTCTCTAAAAAAACCAATTACCAAACACGCAACCCATTTATCCTCTCCGCTCTTCTTCTTCCCTGCTAAACAGTGTGACGAACACACCCACACCTCAAAAACCCATAAAATCCAATTTCCAAACGTCAAAATTTATCAAATTTCGCAAAAGGGCAATCACGATTACACTATAATTCGAATTAACAACACTAAAAAAATAAAAATTATTGTTGAGATTTCTTAACTTATCTTTTCAAATTCATCCAATTTAAATTCTTAATCAAAATTGGATATAATTATATTGTTTTTGTGTTTCTTTTGATTTTTAGATTAGAACTAGGAAATCCATAACTACGATGATTCCCGTAGTCATAAGAATTCAATACATTCATTAGAATTGAGTCACAAATTTTTTTTTTGCTCGAAAAATTTAATAAATATATATACATATTTTTCATTTTTGAAACAAAGGTTAACTTATTGATTCATGCCAAAAACATGTTAAAACAACAATACATTGCCCATCGAAACATACATTCCTAAATGTATACTTTTCGAATCAATGGATAATGTGTTATAAAAATAAAGGGGTGTTTGGTTCGTTTCTTAGGATCAATTTTTAGAGTCGAAATAACCATCACTATAGTTTTGTCACTTGTATAAACACTTAACAAACTTGTATAATTCATAAGTATAATATAATTCATATATATATTGATATATTTTATAAAAGGTATAAAATAAAGGGGCGTTTGGCTTGACATTTCAAAAACATAGTATTGAGTCAAAACAAACACTATTTAACTCTTGTCAAGTCAAAAATAATAAACTTATACTTGTCAAACAAAATATACACTTAACGCATAATTTTCAACAAGCTTAGACAAATTTTGTATTGATAAGGGAGTGTTTGGGTTATTGTCTTGATGTTGAAATATATAACTAATATATATTCTTCGACATCCTAGATTAAGTCAAAAATAAATTAAGGAACATATGGATCACTTCTTAGGTTTTTACTTTTAGAGTCGAAGTAATCCTTGTCCCACATTTGTCAAAAACTTCATTTTATTTTCTTTATTATTTTCTTTTGTTGATATCTTGTTTAGGTGACAAAAATGCCGAAAGCTACTACCACCGATATATCTCTCACTAAATCCTACATCCCAAAAGTATCCAAAATTCCTGGCATCTCCCCTACTATTGCCCAATTCTACAAACCTATTGAAAACCGCAACATTCATGAAGGCCGTGTTGTTGATCAAGCCTACTACAAATCCAACAATATTGAGCGTCTTTTTACTAACATTCGTTTCAATTGTCTCTTTCAAATCAACAAACTATTGTTTCCAAGATTTCAGTGGCTAGACCTTCAATATTCTCGTCAAACGGTTACAAACCGCTGAATATGGCTATCTTGTTTATCCTCTTTTATGATTCAACAAAAAACCGAATTCATAACTCTTACTCTCGCTCTCAATTTGGTCAAATCCTCCAAAAATTCCATACAATGGTCAAGTAAGCCGTTTTTTTTTACAAACGAATAGGACCTTGCATCCCTTGAGTATTCTCAAAAAACCGAGGGACCATATTGCACCGAACTTCCTACTCCCGATGACATTCGTCGACTTCTTGAATTGGAACATGTCGTGGTAGACCGTACCATCAAAAGGTTCAAACATGTCTCCATCCTCAATCCAATCAAATTTCTCACCAAAGATAGCCCCGACATGAAATCAATGGTAAAACTCATTTTCTAGAAAATATGTTTCTACTGACTAGGAGGACATCGGGACCATCTCCCCGCTTGCTCACATGTTGTATTGTGTTGTTGCCGAAGAACAATACAATCTTGCTTATTTCTTTGTCAAAGAGAAACTATGGCTAGAGATACTCCAACCCCAAAACTTCCTAGGCAATGTTTCTTACTCGTCTTTTTTCGACTTAGTCATGGAAACGTATCCTTATCTTGATAATGGCAACTATAACATTGTTGAGAAGTCAAGCGTCCTCGTTGCCCTAAAACAAACATGAAGACCTCGATGTCGTGGCAATGTGCGGTCATTCTCCGTCCTCCCCCTCTTCGTCCTCTCATCATCAAGGCACGTTATCTCATCAACATGACGATGATGATGACGATGTTGAAACTTCTCGAGCAAGTACTCCCTCATTATTGTCCAAATATATGTTGATGACATTATATTCGGATCAACTTGTCAAGAAATGTGTGATGACTTTGCCAAGATCATGCATGATGAGTTTGAAATGAGTATGATGGGGGAACTAAATTTTTTCTTAGGATTACAAATAAAACAATTAGATGATGGAATATTTTTTAATCAATCAAAATATATTAAGGAAATGCTTAAGAAATTTGGACTAGAAGACTCTAAGCCAATAAAAACTCCTATGTCTACAGAAACCAAACTCACAAGAGACGAAGAAGGTAGTTTATTATACTTAACGGCAAGTAGACCCAATATCATGTTTAGTGTTTGCCTTTGCGCCCGCTTTCAAGAGGATCCCAAAACCTCTCACCTAGAAGCGGTTAAACGTATCTTCCGATACATTAAAGGCACTACGCATTTAGGATTATGGTATCCTAAGGGATCCGACATAGAAACAATAGTGTATGTGGATTCGGATCATGCGGGAGATTACGTAGATCGCAAGAGCACTAGCGGTGTTTGCACGTTTATGGGATATTGCCTAACATCTTGGTTTTCGAAGAAGCAAACCGCTCTTGCCATCTCCACAACTGAAGCGGAATATGTAAGCGCCGGAAAGGCATGTCAACAAGCTCTATGGATGAAACAAGCTCTCATAGACTATGGCGTTAGGTTAGACGACATTCCAATAATGTGTGATAACAAAGGGGCTATAGACTTAAGTAAGAATCCCGTTCAACACTCACGAACAAAACACATTGAGATTCGCCATCACTTCCTTCGCGATAATGTTCAAAAAGGGAATATCTCTATAGAAAAGGTCTCATCGTAAGACAACATAGCTGATATTCTAACTAAACCACTTAAACGTGAGCCATTAACTACTCTGTGTCTAGGTTTCTATTTTACACAAAAACAAAAGATTGGGAAAAGTTTATAAGCAAACTTTTACAAATTCCTCTATCTAAATGCATATCACATTATACATATATACAATAGTCCCAATCTATTATTTTCTAAAAGGTTTTTCTCACAACTAGGAGCACATGAAAATCAATTTTCACATATTGTTGAGATATGCTAAAAATATTTTTTACATATGCATAATGTTCTCTTACTTGTTGTCAAAAGTATATAATCTAATATATATTTTCGACAATCTTGGTTGAGCAAAATTAAATCAAGGAGCATTTGGATTATTTTTTAGGTTTTACATGTCTTAGTGTCGAAATAATCGCTACTCCACATTTGTCGCACTTAGGCACACACTAGGATTTGCACAAAAGATTGGTTCGTTTTTAACTTAACCCCCTTGTCAAGATAAATTATTTGTGTATTATATCTAGTTACTATTTTATATGCTATTCACTCTTTTGGTTTTCAATTCATATATGATTATATGCCAAAATTATGTAAAATAGTTTTATCCTACATTTTATCATTTATATGTAGAATGTTGAATGCTTAATTGCTATGTGCTACAAAATCTTAATTGCTATAAAAGGATGAACTTGCTGCAAATTAACCATCAAAATAGAAACCCTCACACAAAATTTTTAGAAAAATCGATTTTTAGGAAATCTAGGAAATAGAAGTAGGCGGCCCCCTTAATTTTAAGGGGACCGACCCCTAATTAAGGGGACCGACCCCTAATTAAGGGGACCGGCCTAGGCAAACACGGGTAAAACAGTATTTTCACCTCCCTTTAACCAAATACCCTCTAGACTTAGCTACTGTTTCCCTAAATTCACAAACATTTCTTGGATTTGATCCTTTAAATGTTCATTCTTCCCAATTTAAACCTTTCCTCCACTATAAATACACTCTCAATCATCATCATCACAATCATCCTCATCAATGACATCTCCTAACAAACCTACATCCAAACCATCAAGGGTAGCCAAAATGAGTGTGAAACCCATTTGGAGGAAGAAACCAAACCTTTGCAACACATCTAATGTGCTCAATGCAACTTCACCAATGCCAAAACCACTCACTCCTCATCATGAACCATCTCAAGAAAACAATCACCCCAATCAAGCATTACCAAATCCTTACATCAAGGACACTACCACATCACCACAAGTTGTCTCACATCCTCCACTTCCCATCTCACCCATCAACTCACATGTTGCTCACACTCAAGCTCCACCTCAAAGTGACAACCAAACTCAACACACACCACCTCTATCTCCAAGTAGAGAAAGCCTAATTGATGACATTAATCAACTTCAAGACCTATCAAACCTCTTAGCCATGCATCTATCTCAACAACAAAACAACATTCCCTCATCATCTTACTCTTGAAACCTGCCATACACCCTTAACATTAACTAAGTTGAAACCCATGTTGGGTATTGCCCTTGTTGCATTTTCACCCAAAAACAATTCCTTGCCTTAAGTGAGGATATCAATTAGATTGAATTCCTCCTCACTCGACCTCATCCACCACCTAGAGTTCAAAGAGATTATCCCTCCACAACCGCCTCTGCTCCAAACTCTCCAACCAACTAATCTCGTAATATGCCTCAAAATAATCGTCAAACCCTTTTGTGTTGAAAGCAAGTCAAAAAAAAATCCTTCTATGGCTATTTAGGATTTTTCTTTATGTATTAATATGCTTCTAAAGCATATTTTTTTTCTATTTATGTACGCTTGTGTGTTGTTCACACACATTGTCCTAAATGAATGAAGTATATGTTGCTTTGATGTTTGCTTACACTTGTCATATTTTTTATTCCTTCTTGCTACATATTAGAAATATTTGTATTGTTCTAACTCGTTTTTGTAGCCAAGAAACCATAGCTAGATTCCTTGGTGCCCTCGAACGAGGGGGAGCACACATCAAGAGAGAGCATTTATTCCGTCAATTTAACTAGAAATTCTCGACGATGTCTTTTTGATTCTACAAAAAGGGGGAGAAATGACATGAAACTCATTAAATACTTGTTTAAAAATAATTTTACATTTAATGAGTTTAAATTTTGTAATCATTAATTTGTAATTCAACTCAAAAAGGGTTGAGATATGTTGATATTGTTGATAAAATATAATGCCTAAAAACATTACTAATATTTTTCACATCTTTACGTTTTGATAATCACAAAATATAAAAACGTTCAATGTAAAATTAAACGTAAACAAGTAATTAGTAGTAAATTTTCATTTCAAAATTTATATCACTTCAAGGTATGAATAAATAAATGCTTAATGCATTTTATGATCAAAGGAAATTTTTATTCAACCTCACACTTTTATAAAATGTTGTAAACATTTTTATAAACATTACAAAACATTTTCTACAATTAAAAGAAATGTTTTATTCAAAATAAACATTTTGAAATTCAAATTTTCGGACCTAAAACGGCTAGAAAAGTTCCAGAAAATTCCCCCTACACAAAAGACAAACTGGGGAGCCCCTAGTCTAGGGCGGCCCCCTTAAATACACGGGCGGCCCCCTTAATTTTAAGGGGACCGCCCACCTATTTAAGGGGACCGCCCATAGACTGACGCTCCTCCAGTTTGTCCTATAAATACTGGACTTTTCCCCACTATTTTCTCACCTTTTGCACTCATTCTTTCTGCTCAAAACAGCCCACATATCCTCTCTAAAATCCTTTGATCATTTAATCATAAAGCTTTGTTTCCAAGTGATCCAAGCTTAATTCCTCAAGTGCAAGAGAAGAATACTTCCATCATCAAGTGAAGAAGTATTACACCTTAGTGTGTATTGCAACCTTGTTGCATTCATATCACATATTTGTAAATCAATTGTATATCTTGTATTTGTGTGTAGTAGCTAGATCTTGGCGATCTTTGTAAGTATAGTTAGATCGTGGTGATCTTACCAAGTAGTGTTAGATAGTTGTGATATAAGTAGTGTGGTGAAGTGAAGTCTTGAAGTTGTGAAGAAGTCTTGAAGTTGTGAAGAAGTCGTGAAGTTGTGAAGTCGTGAACAAGTAGTGAAGTCGTGTTGTGATAGATTGGTTCTAGCTAAGATTAGAACTCGACATTTAGCTTTGTGTCGTAAATCGGTGTAAGCAACGTTGTGTACGGTTTTCTCCGCCATAAGGGAGCTTGTTGACATAGTGAAGAAAACTCTCGAGTTAGGTGCTCGGGGAGTGGAGTAGGGCGAAGAGGTGCTTCGTTACCGAACCACTATAAATCCTCGCGTTGTGGTTTGATTGTTCTTACTCTTATCTCTTGTCTTGCATTATTTTCTCATACTATCTTATTAATTGTTTAGATAAGTATATTGTTTATATTGTGCAAGTGTTGAATTCACATAAAGTCGAATCTAGAATTTTTACAAACACTTTAAAACCTTAAATTAAAAAGCGGTAAACTATTCAACCCCCTTCTAGTTTTCCGCAACCTCTTATGGCCTCTTAACCCTATACATACAAGTAGACAATATCAACGAAACTAAAAAGAAAAAAAGATACATAAAAGATCTCGGGTTTACTGAGTGTTCTTTTAAAATCTTTAAGGATTTTTGATACAATACAATCCCATCATTGATCTTTGGAAAACCATGTCTATTTACAACAAAAGTAGCAGTAGTTTGATATTGTTATGGATCTTGAATAAATTGATGTAATGTACTATGAACTTAGTGGTCTGAAAATTGGAGTTTGCATTTTTATAACAGATGATCCTTCAGGTTCGTACCAAGGATGTCAAGCGAGAAGTTAAAATATTGCGAGCATTAAGTGGTCACGAGAATGTGGTTCAGTTTCACATTGCATTTGAAGATGACTACTACGTGTATATAGCCGTGGAGTATGTTTTGCAAATCCGCTATATTAATGTGTTAAGACAATAGTTAATTAGAAGCTTTATGTAAATGAGGATGATGTATTGATGTTAGATCGAAAGCTTTATGTTCTTCTAATGGGTTTTTGTAACGCCCCGACCCAAAAGGGTAGAAGTATTACAAATATGGTGTGACATCAAAAGCATTCATAATCATAACACACTACTAGAGATTTCACTATGTCAACAAGCTCCTTGAGCTAGAGAAAAACCGTTTTCACGTCGCATTACGTTATTTTCCGACACTAAGCTAATGTCGAGTCCTTAATCTTAGCTAGTACCAAGCTACCACTTCCACAAGAATATACACACTCCCAATATCTAACTATAGGATCTAACCCCCAAAACCCCAAAAGATAAAAATGTTAATTTCCGAATTCACAAACTTACACAAGATAAATGCCAATAGAGTTTTGGTACTTAGAAGAAAGGAGGATAGATCACCAATTAACACTTCGTTTCTTGACGAATACGAGTGTTCTTCTCTTGCACTTGAATGAGAGGGAAGAGATAAGAATAAGAGATTAGATCACTTGAAACAAGATCTAAGTATGTTAGTGATCAAGAGTTTTAGTAAGAGAAACAAGGTTTAGAGAGAGAAAGAAAAAACTAAAAAAATTCGTGCAAAGAGGAATGTTTTTTCTGCTGGGAATGGATCAGTATTTATAGGCAGGGAATCCCAATGGCTCTCTAGGGGCGGTCCCAGCGATCCCTTATATATAAGGGGCCGCCGCCTAGACTCCGCTCCTTATTTTGTCTTTTTGTGGGGAAGGTTGTATCTGGTGTAGAAGCTTTCGTTTTGGGGGGAAAATTTAAATTTCAAATTTTAAGTTTTTAATAAAACTTTTTATTTTAATTAGAAAATATTTTGTAAAATTATTTTTGAAAAAATACTTTTGTAGAATTAAAAGTGAGGATTAAGAGAAAAATATTTTCTTGATCACTAATCATGCTTAATTAACTTGTTTGTCTATACCTTAAGTGATCACTAATCTTAGAAATGAAATTTTACATTTAATAATTTGTAAACGTTTATTTTTATTGTAAACATTTTTACATTTTTTTATTATCAAAACATTGAGAGGTCAAAAAATATAAATAACGTTTTTTGACATTATTTGTATAAACAATTATGTTTGAATTAGTTTTAATCATGCTTTATTTGTTTGTAACTTCGTCTTATTTGCAATCAAAGATATTTTGCAACAAAATAGGTGTAGGGGAATATATCCGGTTTTTAAGAACCAAATTCAAACATTTGAAATAAATTATTTCGATTAATTCGCGTCAGTTTCGAGTCATATGATTGTTATGTTTAATTCCAGGTTTTTATGCAGTGCTTTCTTCAGATTTGACTTATATAAATTGCGTGTAGGAAATTTCTCATTAAAAACGAAGAAATTTTCACAGACGCTAGAGACGGCGTCAGGATTTATCCTGACGGCGTCGCGCCTCCAGCTATGTGAAAATTCGGAATTTTTCAAGTATTTCTGAAAAATAAAATGGGCAATATTTAAAATTTGTAATTCTTTTGTAAACTTGCATAAACCTACAATTATATCATTACTCTCATCTTATCTTTACTACTTTCATAGAGTCAAAACCCTAAACTCTTGTTGTATATATATCTATCCTGCCGATTTTATGCTTGGTGTAGTTTTCTTTGTCTATGATTACAGGTTATATTCGACGAGAAGAAGCTTGAAAGTTCTTAGGAAGTTTAATTTGACGACTCTTGGAGGATGATTTAACCAGTTATCGCATGTTTCTTCTCCATTATTGAGCAAACTAGGGGAGTACTAGTTTCTTTTACGTATTTTCTTTTCCCTTTATTCGTTTTTACGGGTACTTCTATAGAACATTAGGGACAATGTTCAACTTAAGTGTAAGGAGGAAATAAGCCTTAGAAACTATTCCTTCATTTTCCATTTGCTTTGTCCTTAAAATGATGGGTAATATATCGAAACATAGCATAAAAAGGTAATTTTGACCGAAATTTAATTTGTTTTTACATATACTGACAAAAACCTAGTATTAATAGCGTCTCATGGATAGGAATGTGTATGACTAGCACAAAAACCCTCAAAATTCTACCCCAAAAATGTGAGGTTCGCCTTTAGATCTATAGAAATTTGGGTATCCATTATTGATATCCAAGATAGTTTATACCTTTAGCTTTCTCAAGTTAAGGAATATCCCGTGAGCAGTCCATATGTGTTATTTGTTATGACGGATGTGTACGTGTGGTCTTTGTCGCCTTTTCTGGAGCATTGGTATCAGTATTAAATTATATGAGTGTATCGATTGTTTTTAATTATAAACTTGTTTTTTGATACATCCTCGAACAGTTATAGGAGTATTAGGATTTGCTAGATAAGAGGCACTAGGATTAACCTATGTTTTAAACCTATAATTGTTATGATGGTCACATCGATAATGTAACTATCCCACACCATTGTCATGCACTCATTTTTAGTGCAAGATACCCATAGTACAACCCTCCAAGCCTATCCTTTTTTATGGTTCTCGTAATTTTTTTATTAAGCCGGACTATTGATGAAGAGCATTGGCACCCTTAAACCAATCGTTACACCCAAATCGCCTTAGCCTACCTTGTATGTACTCATTTTTATTACATTATAGTTTTAACCCAAGTTAATTATTTGAGTACACAGTTGCTAAGTCCTTATCCTTGTAAATACAATTTTGGGACGATTGGGATTCATGATAGTATTTATTTCGCCAAAGAATAGAGAAGAAAAGTTAAATCAATACCCCCATATGTTTGTTAGATGATCTCCATGTTATTTGATTCACCTCAAATCAGGTCATTAGTTAGATTGTAAATAATCGAGTATGTAAAATTTTAAGTGTAGGGGTGTATCTAAAAACCCCCATGATGTATTATATGTTTAAGCAATGGCAGGGCAAAATTGTACGAAAAAAATTGTATATAAAAAAAAGAAAAAAAGTGTACGGGCTGCCATTTGCTTATGTTTATATTAGAGTCAAGAAAAGAAAAAGAAAGAGATTGATGTAGAGTTGTATAGAGTTTGTATATCTTCATCTGAGTCTTGGCTTAACAATCAAACCAGCGTGTATTCGTACTAATAATTAGCTAACTCTTCCACTCTAAATTCACCCAAAGTCACCACCCAAATGTATCCCATCCGTTTTTGTTTATATTGTATGTTATCTTGCACCTACACCCCACAACCCTTTAAAAGACCTCTTTGATAGTAATGAATAATGCTTGCGCCTAGCAGTGGAGGTTTGATCCTTTACCAAGCCTATGGTAATTTATATGCTATGACAAGTAATGAGTGTTGATTTTCCGTTTCCTCATTATGTTATAATTTATTATACACCCGAGTGAAAGAGAGAATCTCAAACACTTTGTTGAGGGTGCTAGTTGTTGCTTTTCGTGCTTTTAATTACGAGGTCTAGAAGATTGTGTTGTAAAATACTTTTAAAGAGTAGGTTAAATGACCCTCGTATTGCTATTGTCTAGGTAGAAAAGCCTATTTGCTTGAGGACAAGCAAATCCCAAGTGTAGGGGTATTTGATGTGTCATTTTATACACTATTTTGAGGTCATTTAACCCCCCTAAATCATGCAAATATGCCTAGATTATGTGCTTAATCATTTGTTTTCAGGTTTTTTGCACTTGGATGTCATTTGGAGAATATACACGTGACATGGGCTCATTTAGAGAAGAAACGGATGAGATTCCGGACTTGCACCAAGATTCACCAAGAAGTATCTATCTGGTGATGGTATCTGGATATTGGCGACGGCGTCACAACATAGCCGACTTAAAGTGAATCTAGAACACATTACGTAGGCGACTGGCGTCAGGTGCATAAAGCTGACGCCGTCACGTCGATATACCTTATATATAAAACCATTTTAGGGGTTTTTAGAGTGTAACTTTTAGGTTAACTTTGTATAACTTAGGGAGACGAACCTCTAGTTTTGTAGGCACGAGCTTTCAAGGTCGTATTTAGGGCCTCAAAAACATATTGTACTACCTTGGAAATCATTGTTTTAATTCAAGTAAGATTATTTTATAAATCATTCAATATGTCTATGTGTTGTGTGATTGATTTATCTTCCTACTTCCTTTATAACATGCGAGGCTAAACCCACCTTTGTATTCAATTATGATTGCATGTGAAATTCAGATTGTAGATCCTTTTATTGTTGATTCTTGTTGATGGATTGTGTGTTTCGTTGTGTTAGGCCTTTGAAACCCGATTTTTCTGTATCGCTGTTGACACATTCTAGAGAAACGCGCGATTTGGTGCGTTAGAAAGGATACATAGGGTAACAAGTCTTTATCACTACATTGGCCTTATATGGTTGATTCCCTTTAGGTATTTCACAAGCATTGCATTTAATATACTCTTAGGGGCCTTGTAATAGTCTTCATACTACCTTACTTGTGTGTTGCCTTAACGGAATATTAAATAGATGGCGGGTTCGTGTAATCCGTTCATGACCTAGGAAATACTTACACAGATCGACAAGTGTGACAAGGCAACAGGATTAGGAGAAGCAATCTGATAAGTAATGCATGATTAAGTAAGTACATTTAATTATCATAAAGTTATCACCAGTAGATTAGATATTAATTAGTTAAACAAAGTAACCTCTCAAACCACAGATTTACCTGCTTTCATAAAATATAAAAACACAGAAATAATCTTCTCTCAACCCCTAGAATTCTGTTAGACCGTGATCAAGCCTTCCCAACTTATTCCCCTAGAGAATGATAACAACCCCCGAGTCTTGCCTATACTACTACTACTACTGCAACGGTTAGGTGCTCTGCATAGGGAGTTGTAAAACTTCATGTAGAAGTCTCCTACGATGACCGCATCAAGTTTTTGGCACTGCTGCTGGGGAATAGTTAGGTTTTGATCATTGTTTAACTTAGTTATACTCGCTTGAATCCTTTCAAGTGAGAATTTAATTCTGTATATTAGCTTTCTCGTAGTCTATCTTTTCTTCGTGTTATCTGTTTTGTAAATCTATCACCATGACACGTAGCACCGTTAAGAGGTTAACAAAACCCCTCGACGAACCCGAAAGAGAATTCCGAAGGCTTAGGAGAGCCGCCTGGCATCTACAGCAGAACGAATCTCTAGCTATAGCCGAAAGAAACCTCTTGAATGATGAAGCATCCTCCTCCAACAACAATGGAGCCAAACCGCCAACCCCTCCCAAAACCTTACATGAACATTCTCACCCTAATTCCTACGGGTTTCTCTAACCTATACCCTTCCAGCTGAAACATGCAGGAAGAATCGTCGACGCCATTGCAACATCTTGTTAAATCATGGAACATGCACATTCCTGGGATTGAAAAATGAGGGACCCCTTTGTCATGTAAGCACTATTAAGTATGTCTGATAGCATACAAGCTGTCGGGAAGTCACAAGGGATAATCTTGGCCATGCTTCTTCTATTTCTCCCTAATATTGAAAAGCGGGAGGAGAATGGTTGGACAGAATTACCCCCGCTCAAATCACGAAATGGGATCCGATTGTGTCATGATTATTGACAACTTATTTCGGTAGGACCTACCTCGTTCCCCTTAGATCAAACAGGTCCCCATTCAGGGATACAGAAATGGCTTTGGTATTAAATCTTTCATGATAACAATCTTGGGGACAACCTGTAGGATCTCGAATACTTTTTGCTAATTCCGCTGTCAACTCTCTCACCGAGAAGAGGGTGGAACTCGAATTTGAAGATATGCTCGAATACCAGACGATCTGTGGGACGACCCTGTCGCAACCATGTAACGTTATCTTCTATTTAGGAGGTTAATGCAACCTAATTCAGGGGACGTATTTAAAAAGGCGTCTGCAACCAAATCTCCTACCTCGAAACACTCTATCGAGAGGTTGGGTTGAAAAATCCCTAACTATATTTGGTGGACTAAGTAGGAGGGGGCCCCATAAGGGCTGGATGAATGTGAGCAGTCCCATAACCCGGCCCCCCGTGTCGGTATGCTTATCCGGGGGAGACATCTATGATGATCCTTTCTTCTGAGGTTCTACCAGAACGATGATACCCCACCATGGAGGAACAACAAATGCAAAGAAAAAGGAGAGGATGACCCCTAATGGATTGTTAGAAATAAGTTTGAAGACGAGCTTGCCAATTTTATGCTCGAAAAGAAATCCCACACAAAGGGGATATGAGAGATGCTTGACCAACACCGTAAGGAAATGCATGAACAATTCTCTAAAATCCTCTCTGTAATTGGGGAAAGTGAAACTCCTAAACCTAAAGCACCAACTTTTACCATAACAACTAGATCAGGAGTTAGCACTCGAGACCCCCCTTTCCCAACCCCTTCAGAACTGACACCTGCCAACACTAAAAGAGCAGCCGAAAAGGAAGGACCCGAGGATGCAGAGCCAAGCATTACACATAATGAAGAACCTGCCCCTTGGCCATACATTTTCTACCAACCCAGAGTGAAGAAGCAGAAAAAGCAGAGTGAAGAAGCAGAAAAAGGATGACGAAGATGAGCGGCTTCTCATAATCTTCAAACAGATTCATATAAATCTGCCATTCCTGGAAGCTACGATCCACATGCCAAAGGGAGCCAAGGTCTTAAAGGATCTCCTTTCTCATAAGGAAAAACTTGAAAAAGCGGCCTCTTCGGTAAATCTTAGTGAGGAATGTTCCGCTATTATCCAAAGGAGTCTGCCTCAAAAAGAAGGAGACCCATGAAGCTTCATACTGCCATGTCTTATTGGACCCCTGGCAGTCAAGAACGCCTTAGCTGATTTAGGAGCAAGTATAAATCTCATGCCACACTCTCTCTTCCGACGATTGGGGATTTCTAAACTTAAACCAACCAAAATGAGTATTTAACTGGCTGATCGATCTATTAAATACCCCATCGGGGTTTGTGAGAATCTATTGGTGAAAGCAAGCAAGTTCATCTTTCTAGTTGACTTCGTAGTTTTGGAAATGGACAAAGATGAGCTAGTCCTGATCATTTTGGGACGACCCTTCCTCGCCACAGCAAGAGCTGTAATTGATGTTCACGAAGGAAAATTGAGTCTAAGAGTCGAAAGAAAAACCGTCACCTTCAACATTAGGAAATCCATAGAATCCAAATACTCCCGTGACGATTACCTATACTGCGTCGATCACACCGCTAAGCTGGTCCAAGAACAATGGGTCGACACAGTAAATCATGACAGAAAATGGACTGAAGAAGAAGAAGAGGAAGATTCTAACGAGGTGCATGCAGTTTCTTTCTACCCGAGGACAGAGCCGGTAGAACCACTCGAATGGAAAACCCCAGAGAATCGATTAAAACCGTCAAGCGTTAAACCACCCAAACTTGAACTGAAGGAATTACCCGAACACCTTGAGTACGCTTTTCTCTAGGAAAACAACTAACTCCCACTGGTCATCTCATCCGCATTATCCACCGTCGAAAAAACCAAGCTCCTCGAGGTTCTTAAGAATCATAAAGGGGCAATCGCCTGGATTATTACGGATATTAAAGGGATCTGTTGATAGAAATAATGACTAAAAACATTGTTAATATTTTTTGATCTCTCTACGTTTTGATAATCACAACATGTAAAAACAATTAATGAATAATTAATTGTAAACAAGTAATTAGTAGTAAATTTTTATTTTGAAAATTTAATCACTTAAAGGTATGAATAAACAAATGCTTAATGCATTTTATGATCAAAGAAAAATTTATTCAACCTCAAACTTTTATAAAATGTTGTAAACATTTTTATAAACATCACAAAACACTTTCTACATTTAAAAGAAATGTTTTATTCAAAATAAACATTTTGAATTTCAAATTTTCGAACCTAAAACGGCTAAAAATGTCTAGTAAACACCTCCTCTGGATAGGACAAAAAAGAGGAGCGTCTGGAAGGGGCGGTCCCCTTAATTATAAGGGGGTCGGCACCCTATTTAAGGGGACCGGCCATAGACTCCGCTCCTCCTTCTTGTCCTATAAATACTGGACTATTCCTCAACATTTCACTCACCTGCTTAAAATCCTTTGATCATTTAATCATTTAGCTTTGTTTCCAAGTGATCCAAGCTCAATTCCTCAAGTGCAAGAGAAGAATACTTCCATCATCAAGTGAAGAAGTATTACACCTTAGTATGCATAGCAATCTTGTTGCATCCATATCACATATTTGTAAATCAATTGTATATCTTGTAAGTTGTATGTAGTAGCTAGATCTTCACGATCTTTGTAAGTATAGTTAGATCGTGGTGATCTTAACAAGTAGTGTTAGATAGTTGTAATATAAGTAGTGTGATGAAGTGAAGTTTTGAAGTTGTGAAGAAGTTGTGAAGTTGTAAAGAAGTTGTGAAGTTGTGAAGTTGTGAAGAAGGTGTGAAGTTGTGAAGAAGTTGTGAAGTTGTGAAGAAGGTGTGAAGTTGTGAAGAAGTCGTAAAATAGTTGTGAAGTCGTGAACAAGTCGTGAAATTGTGTTGTGTTAGATTAGTTTTAGCTAAGATTAGAACTCGACATCTAGCTTTGTGTCGTAAATCGGTGTAAGCAACGTTGTGTACGGTTATCTCCGCCATAAGAGAGTTTGTTGACATAGTGAAGAAAACTCTCGAGTTTGGAGCTCGGGGAGTGGAGTAGGGCGAAGAGGTGCTTCGTTACCG
>BQNB010100441.1:0-24700 GCA_026074375.1 Tanacetum coccineum
ATATTCATAGTCAGTGTCTCTCACATAGTTGATTTGGATTTATTCAAGTTAGCTATTGTCTTACAAAGGCTATATAGATCCAAGACAAAGGACCTACAGGCTACTATCACCAAGCGTGATCGAAACACTAATAAACCAATCATCACAACAATGCATTATAAGCAGGCGCAAAACGACATTGTCAAAACGTAGGGCTCAGACTTGCGAATGCGGGGTAGGATAATATGTTTTGCGACCTGCGATGGCTGCAAGAACGAAGTCCTGCCGCCTTGCCAACACACAGGTTGATTTCACCCTAAACGCAGTGGTATCTTCACCGCCTACAATAGATTCATCGTGCACCATGGCTGCAAACACCACTCTCGTGGTGTTGCACCGCCAAGGTATACGTTGTTTCCACTCGTCATGAGCAATAAGAAACATAATAGGCTAGCATGATATAATCAAACCAAGCGTAACCAAATGCAACTGAATGTCACATCACAAATGCGCTCAGGCCTAAGCCATAAAAAACATAGTAAACAACCACAACCTATATACGACTTATGAGCACATCTTATACATAGTTGATATGCAACTTATGCATGGACAAAAGGGAATCAAACACCCCTATGGTTGCATACATCGGTTGCATTTGTTTAAATGCCGTTCGGGATGCCTGAAAAAGATACAGGTTGAATATCACCGCCACTTTTTATTCCAACTTTTATTAAAGGGTTAAGATTTGTTTTAGGGCATAGTAGCTCCCCCAAAAGCCGAAGACATGGCAAACACCCCAATACCGGTAAGAACACTTAAAAAATAAGTTTCTTTTTTTAACCATGAGGTGCGGGTATGTAAAGAGTTGATAAAAGAATAAACCTCCACCATAGCTGCGAGCTTAACATGCGCGCCTCACCATGATGCAATAGTTAACTGCAAACACCAGCAACAAGGTAAGTCGCAAAACAAACACCTCAAACTCGTTGCCTACAAACACTATCAGGAAGATAACCTGCAAAAAGTATCACAAAATACGAAATTAGAAAAAATCCCCTAATTTCAAAATTATCACGAAACCCTAATTTCAAAATATAAAAAAATACGAAAATACAACATACATAAATCTAAACATTTAAAACAATGACTTATATCAAGAATCATATCTCCAATCTACCTCAAATTAATTCCCTCAAGCCCCATCTTTAATCTCGCATAACTAAACTCTGAAACCATTATTTTAGCTGATTAAATTGATTGTTTTCTTGCAACGAATCACCACCGATAATACAACTGTCATGATGAGAAACCCGATAAATCACCACCGATAAATTGTGTTAGGTCGGTGTGTGTTTTTGAAATCTAAATAATATGAGGTTATGTGTGTGTTGTATGGAAGTGGGAGAGAGGCGATGGAAGAATAGGGAGAAACACGTGTATGTATTTGTGATCAAATGAGAAACCCGGGACATACACGTGTGTTTGTGATTAAATGAAGAGATAACGGGTCGGTTGAAAAACATGGGTCGGGCGGATTTTGCATTCAATGCATTGAATGCACGCCTCGAGATTACGTTCCTGCCTTTTAATATAAAGGTATAATTAAAGGATGAGTTTGCATTTATGAAAGAGAAATGATACTTTCACATAATTTTTACAAACATTTTTTTACAAAATTACTTGTTTATGTTTTGATTGGGTTAATCAAAAGGAAGAAAGAGAAATTAGTGAAAAAACACCAATTAAAATATAAACAAGTCATTTTGTGAAATTAAAAAAAAATTACATGGATATTATAATTCTCTTTATGAAATCGAGTTTACTATAGATAAATAGTAAATTGATTTCAAAAATGTTAATATTAGAATCAAATTTAACTTTTAAAAATAAGACACCACAAACAAAATAATATAACTTTTTGGATTTAAAACGTGAGTATTGATTGGCATTTTGTAGGGACAGCTAATGAATTCACTTTTTACAAATTAATAAAAGGGTAATGGTTTGAAAGAGCATCGAAGTTGTCATTTTTTCTTATTATATGCATTCATCTTTTAATTTTCCTAAAGAATGCTATTCTTTTGCTATTCTAGCTCTCTAACAGATATTGTTTGACGTGGCACTAGTTGATGTCTTTTTCCCCGGTTTTCTTTTTAAACTTTCTAGTTTTCCATAATTTTGGGTCAGTTTTGCAAATAAACAAAGACCCGGTGTTTTAAATAATTTTTATTTGCCTCGATATTCATAATCCTAATTTTCTATATCATTTTGTGATCACTTATACATTATGATCAAACAACAAATCCTCTCGAACTCTAATTTCTTACAATACACAATCCCTAATTTAACACAACTTTCTAAAAATTTCAACTTTGCTTTATGTCCTCAGGTATGTAATTATGGTTACTCGTTAATCTTAATTTTGTTATTTCTTCTTTATCATTTATTTTTGTCGAATATAGTCATAAACCCTAATTTGATTTTTTGGTTATTTTTCTAACAGGATGATACTAGGGACCGACCAACACTGTTTTGATGTTCATAATAACAGTTATTTCCTCCATTTACCTCTAAAGTATGTTAATGGTGTCATCCTTTACATGAGTGTTGCAAGGATGCCTTATGAACCGTTTGGTGAATTTTTAGAAGAAAAAAGTGGAAACTTCTTTAAAGGTTTGTATTACCAAGTACCAAATGTAAATTTAGAAAGGGGTTTAGTTAGAATTAGCAGTGATAGGGAGTTAGAACACATGTTTCATGTTGCTGAGTCATTTAGTAGGCTTGATCTTTATCTTTATCTATTAGATATGGATTTTTAAGAGTACTTAGGTCAGTTTGATATAATTAAGATGGATGCTTGTGTTTCTAGGACACAAGGCCATCCCAAAAAGAGGTATTGCAATGACTTTTCCATAGATGAAATGGTTAATTGGGTTGAGAATCAGGGTAGATCTTCTTAGCATCCACAAAAAATAGACAAGGGTAAAAAGAAGGATAATGAAACAGAGGGTGTTAAAGCTAGGACTAGTACTGTTGATAGTAAGTATGATAGTGACTTTGATAGTGATGATGATCATGACTATGATTCAGATAGTGTAGTTGACTATCTTAGTCCCGGTGAAGAGGAATTGATTGAACTTAGAAATAAGATAAAAGCCAATAGAGAGAATAATGCTAAAGGTAACTCAGTCTCATAAATGAATGAGCCAAATGATGAAAAGAGTATTCCTACTGATACTGCTAGAAATGAGACTATGCTCGAACATGATATGTTTATGAATCAGTTATTGAGAAGGCTTCAGGCTACTGATGAGAATGGAAAACCCAAGATCCTTTCATTTTATTTGAAAAACAAGTGGACAAGTATCCAATGTATGATGACATTACACACTAGAAACTGAGGAAAACAAAGGTGAAAAGCACAACATTCTTAATTTATACACTTTTTGTTGTTTATAAATGATGTTTATTAACACATATTCCTGTTTCAAATGCAGGTTGGTGAAAATTATGTATCTGTTAATTAGTTCAAAGAGTGTCTAACCTACTATGCTTTGGCTAATGGTTTTTCATTATGGTATGGGAGGAGTTATGGAAAGAAGGTGGTAGCAAAGTGTGGAACGAGACCACCAAAGTTGTCTGATCCTGCTAAAGGTAAACAAAGGAAGCATCATAGGTATCTTAGTGTTAGTACTAATGACTTGCCTACATGTCCTTAGAGATGTTATGCTTGGTGGATGATTGATGAAAAAACTTTTATGGTTATATCATTAGTTGATGAGCATACATGTGTTAGGAATTTCAACTTTGGCTCATTGGTAAACTATAGGTGGATTAGAAATGTCTTTGGTAATAAGATTAGGGCTAACCAAGAGATTAGGTTGTGTGACATAGCTGACTTAGTGATGAAAAATTATAAGTGTAAGGTTACCCTCAATCAGTGTACAAATGCTAAGAAATATGATTTGACAAAGTATGAGAAAACAATTGATGAACATTATGCAATGCTAAGATCATATGTAAAAGTAATTTTAGATTCTAATCATAGGTCCACTGTAAAGTTAGGATTGACTGTTAATCGTGAGGACAAAACATACTTTGATTATGTGTGTTTTACTGGACTAGTAGATGGATAGAAGGCTGAGTGTAGGAGGGTAATTGCATTAGATGGTTATTTTATAAAAATTCTTAATCAAGGTAAAATACTTACTGTAATTGGGAGGGATGGGAATAACCACATTTACCCAGTGGCTTAGGAAGGGGTAGTGTTGAAAACAAAGATAACTAGAGTTGGTTTTTAGAGTTATCAGAACAAGAATTAGGTTGCATTAGAGGAAATGGCCTAACTCTTATGTCTGATCAACATAAGGTAACCAATTATATCTTTTCTAACAAAATATTACTATTATATATGTTCTTACACAATCTCATTTTTTATTGGGTCTTATTGAAGCTGTTAAAGCTGTCATGTTAAATGATGAGCATATGCAATGTGCTAGACACATTTATGAAGGATTTTAGAAACATTACACTGGGTTGAAATTTAAGAACTTGTTTTGGGTAGCATCTAAAGCCTCATACCCTTAGCTTTTCAATATAATAATGGATAAGATACAAGTGACAAACCCAAATTCACATAAGTATCTCATGGATAAGAATCCAAAGACATGGTCAAGAGCCTTTTTGAGGTCAACAAAGGATGTGGCGCTGTAAAGAATGGATTCAATGAATACTTTAATAGCGTGATTGTTAGTATTAGGCATAAGCCACTGATAACTATGCTAGAAGCTATCAGAGTCACAGTACTTGAAAGGATAAACAAAATGAGGAAAGTTAGTGTGAAATGAAATCCTGGAGCATGTTGATGACATCAAATTACGTCACATTATTAGCATCATTTATCCTAGCTATATTGCTCATTTTACATTATTTTATATATGAATTGATACTGAATTGCTTATATTTATAAATGGAGGATATTATAAAGCAAATGGTGAAAGTTAGTGAAAAGCACGCATTTTAGAGCATAAACGAAGAGTTCAAGAAAGTCTCCTGATTCTGACAACCAATACATCGTATCATTCTAGGCAGATACGCCATATCCCAAGACTTAGAAGAATTCAAGACCATTGCCTGACTTTGAATAATATGCCGTATACACATCAGCAGATACACCATATATGAAACCTTGGTCAACATTGAGTACAAGCAAGATTGACTAATAATACGCCGTATTGAACCCTTTCGATATGGCGTATCGACATGTTTCCAGAGCTTATGAATAGAAAACGCTAAACTCGATTTTCAGCATGCAAGTGAAGCCCTTAACCACCAAGTTCGATATCAGACGAGTTTAGAAGCCAAGAAAGTCAGCAAAGTGCTTAAAATCAATAGGAAAACTCTTGTAATCTCTACACTCCGTTATAAGCGTTCGGTTAGCGTATTGTTTTTATTACTTTAATCGTTCATCTATGATATTATGTAATTTTACAATGACTAGGGGCTCATACCTTTAGGTATTAGCCATGTTTATGATAATTTAATGGTTGGTTTGTTTATATCGATTGTTTACTTATTCGTTGCATGTTGATTATGTTTACCACTTCATACTTGTTTATGATTGATTATGTATTATTTATCATTCAACTAGATCTAGGAGTACAGACCAAGTAGACTAGAGTTTGGGATAAATACTACATACAGCTTATATATGTGACTATGGATTAATGAGACTACAAATTTATGCCCCGATTGCTGCCTTGGTTAAGTGTATAGGTAGACTAAGTAGGTGACTTAGGATTACAAATGATGTTCTGTTTCCTTGGATAGCAATTTAGACCGGGGACTACCAGCATATATATAACGATTAGACATAAGTGGGTAAAGCCTCGATGAGCTAGGTTTTGATATCCACCAATGTAGGCTCCTAGATAGATTATAATCATCGGTGTAAGCTTTATGCTGGTTAAGGTTAATTGTGACATAATTAACTGGAATACAAACCTAGAGTTTAGGGAGAAGAACCACCTAGCTTAAGAATGATATAAAACCAACAAAGTAATACAATCATTGCACACATAGACAATTCCTTTATTTTATTAGATTAAATTGGTTGATGTGTTTTCCTTACATTTGTGCTCGACCGCTTCTTTATCGTTTGTTTATCTGCTTGCGTGTGTTTTGTCTCAATTAGCTTAGTTAAACCAAAACTCGTGCCAGTCTCTCAGGCTGAAAACCCCCCTTTGCGTTAGTTTAGGTTTAATAGAATTAACTAGGATAAATTAAGACTAACTTATATAACTAAAATACTGATAGATTTAAGTATTAACGCTCACTCTTAGTGATCGACACCTTACTTACCAACGAGCCTACAACTGATCAGGTACACTGCCCGTTAGTGTTTGTTAATAGGTAAAGTAGACAAAATATAAATAGTAAAACCTAATAATATAAATTACCTACACAACGATACACATCAAGTTTTTGGCGCCGCTGCCGGGGAGTGAAATTGTTTAATACTTGTTTATTTGTATTTTAGTTTAGATTTACTGTTTTTAGATTAGTTTGCAGTGTATATTTTGCATATTTGTGTGTTTATGTATTTTGTGTGTTTTTCTGCATTAATTAATTCTTGCTATTTTCTATCTGATCGAATACTGAATACGGCATATTCATCTCTTTGAATACGGCGTATCGATTTTCAAAACCTATACAGCGTATTCGACATCAAACATCAATACAAAATATCCAGTAGTCTGAATACGGCGTATCAACTGTCTGATACAACAGCAATTTTTAATTTTTCATATTCGGTTTTCGTGTATATTTTTATTTCTTCTAAACCTATTCTACTTACAGTTTTCTGATCCCTTTCTGTAGCTAGAATGAAAGAAATTAAAATCAAAGAATACTTGGCCATGGAAATAGAATGGATGGCAAAACAAAAGATGAATTCGTCTTCTAAGAAATTATGGCATTTGGCAGAAGAAGACGAGAAGGAAGAGTCTTACATATTTGACATGAACGAATTTCCAACTATCCAACTTGGTGGCAACCTTTCATCGAATTCCGTAGGAACTAACGAATTACAATACTCCACTCTTAATGAAAAATATAATGCTATTACATGTGATTTCTCGCTCGAACTGGAACTCCTTTTAGCATAGGAATCACACATTGTTGTTCCTGTTTGTTCTATAGGAACTATTGAAGAGAAACTAAAGATTGATGCCAAAAAGTTTAACTTGCTCAAGATCAATGACAATTTGTTCACTTATAATACACCTCTTGGAGTGGTCTTCGATGAATTTAAACGACTAAGTAGCATGGAGGATGATTTATTCACTTATGAGTTGGGAGTTGTTGAGGATTTTTATTTCCCATATGTTGAACAATCTTATGATGAAGGGGATCTTAATATTTATGAAGCACGAGTATGTCACGATGAATGTGAGAAAATATATGCTGAATCTGCGATTCTAATTAATAGAAGATTGGTAAGACTCATTGACATAACTGTGGAGAAGTGGCTAGACCTGAAATTCGATGATCATAAAATGGTTGGAAATAAAAAGGCAGTTGGAGGTATATGGACTTTACACCGATGTGGAATGCGACCCCTCTAACGTCTATTTTTTAGAATGGTTAGCTTTAAAGTTTAGTAATTACAAAACAATGGATTGGTACATGAAGAATGCATTATGGATTTATTGGGTGAGAGGTGATGATGAAAAGGTATTAACCGAAGATGAGTTTTCTGATCTTGGAAAAGAGAATATAAATGAGGAAAATGAAATTAGTGAAATCTTCAGGATATAGACAGATATATTTCACTTGAAAGGAAGAGACTGGACTGACATGGATGTCGAGAAATCAAACTAGATGGTTGACAAGATTGACAAGGTACTCAAGCGCAGAGAGCAGCTTAAGAGGCTAGATGAGTACGTTAGAGGAAGATCCAAGACTGTTAATCCATGTACTTTTGTAAGAACTATGTAATTGCCCCTTAGGGGAGATTGTTAGAAACACAGATAAGTGTTGATTACACAACCATTTATCAAGTATTAATAGACTAGGGATTAAATAGTGCAAATAGGGAACGACTAGCATGTAATAAGAACTTTACCCTAATTGCCTCCAAGTCCTTCCTTCTTACCTATAAATGGAAGGCTTAGGAAAGCATTTAGGGTGGTTGATGTTTCTCTCTCTAATCTAATATTTCTTTCTTTCTCTCCTCCTCTCCCTCTCCCCTCTTACGTCGCCTAACTCTCTCTACCCTCTCTCTAAAACATTATAGTGTAGTATTTTGTATGATGTTATATTAACTTATATCAATTGGTATCAATCGCCATAGGATGATTTGAAGTGCTTTTCATAAATAAAGTTATCATTTTTTGAAGACTTTGAAGAACTTAAAGACTATGAAGACTATGAAGACAAGTTATTGAAGATAAATCTTTAAAATTTGAAGAAAGTTATGATTTTTAATCATTTTGGAAGATAAAGACTTGATCTTTTTGTGTAATCCACGTTTAGTGTGAAGTATTTTGTGGTTTTCGTGAATAAAATTTCAAACTTTTGCATAAAGTTTCAAACTTTTTTGGTTTTCTTGAAAAGATCAACGGAAACAACTGGAAACAAACATGGATGACATCTACAACCCTGTACGGTCACTCTTGGAATGTGATTAAGTTTTATCAAGTTTAAACAAATCAATTCTGTAATAACAAAGTGGAGTTTTAAAATAGATATATATATGTGACGAATATAAAGAACACGTTTAAAACACACAGAAGTACTTTTCAACATATAGGTTCTTATTAGAATCAAATAAAGAATCTATGACACACCTTGCTTACGGAATATCAAGGTGGTTGAATGACAATTGAGGTGTTATCTCCTTTGAACTTAAACTCTAACCAAAGTTAAGAGAGTTAGAAAACAAACTACTTATGACTAAACTGAAGCTTCAGCTTTTAGTAGTACCATTCAGTTTTGTTTGAGAGATAAATGAACTCTTCAATGTGTATCACATTAATTGGAAGAGATAACATTTACTCTAGGAGTCCCTTTCCTTTTATAGGCAAAAGGATTAGGGTTTACAAGTTAACCTAGTACGCGTGTCATGCATCCAATGGGTGGTTGAGATACCATTTAATGCAGATGTGCTCTAAAGTACCAGGTATAATCCTTTAAGGAAAGTTGTTGTAGTTCTATACCAACTTTAGAAGTACCTTTTCCCAAGGAGATTGCTTTATTCTTTTTGACATAAAGCAATCTTTTTCCCGCCTTGTAAACCTTCTAGAAGTGAAACAAAATGTTTCCATCTTCTGTTAAGGAGATAAACAACGTTCAGCTTGGAATTGTCAACTAAGCTAAACTGAAGCTCTTTACATAGGCCTTCTTCAGTTTCTGATCCACTTCATAAATCGAAGTGAAGATACTTCATAATCTTCTAATGACCTGAAGAGTTGAAGTTGAAGAACCTTCAACGACTCAAACTAAAGTACTTTAGCTTGAGTAGAACTTAGGGGATTTTATGTTTAATTCTACTAAGAAACTGAAGGGCTTAGGAACTGAACCCAACAATCTCTCCCTATTTGAATATACAAATAGCTTAAGTTAAAATCAGTAGTAAGTGAGTAAAACAACTTCTTCTTACAAAACTAATAAACATTTAGCAACATAAACTGATAATTACCTTTATTAACTTTTATTACATTATAATTACAAAAGATAAATTTAATACAAACAATTTCATTCTATTGTCTTAGCTGCTCAATGGTCCTCATCTGCTTAAGTGGGTTCAAGTTTCTCTTGTTAATTTCAGCAAGTAGAAGGTCCTGGCATGATCATCAAGCCCAGGACCTTGATAACGTCTAAAGAAGATTTCTTATACGGTGTATAGCATGGTATTTGAGAAATCTCTTAGATCTTAAATGGTAACAAAATCTTATCTATGGTAAGAGTTAAACATTATCATACCAAGGACAGGTTCGTTTAGCACAGTACCAGCTAAATGATCTTTATACTAAACTAATGACTTAAGCCTTTTGTTTTCTTTGAAGTAGTCATGGATGTCATCAGCATGTTTTCTCTTCTTGTTTGCGAGATTATTTAATTTGTCAAGAGGGTCCTGTTTACTTGGAGTAATACCTAAGTTAATACCCATTTGAGCTTCAGTTGTGTGAATGTAGTCCATTCTTGAACGTATCTGGTCATAGATGATTTTCCATCCTTTACCAGTTTTGTTAGGACATGCATTCATGACTTCTCTTCATTCACCAAGGTGCAGATCATTGACTTTCAAGTTAGGAATAACTTCACTTGTACCATCCTCTATGTACACTTTAAGTGTAATTGGACCCTTTTTGGTCAAGACATCACAATTGGTGATTCTTGATTCTGCTCTTCTATTCAGCATTTTATCACAGTATCTGTTATACTGTAACTTGTCATTGTAGTACTTGTTCACCATCTCTGGACCAAGAAGATCAATCAGCTCTTCTTTTCTTACCTCACTTTCATGTTTGGCTGCTTTAGATTTGGCATCTTCCTTTATTTTCTTTTGATGATTGATATCTTCTTAGTTAGATGGATATGCTTTCCACCTTCAGTAACAAAATCAAACTTCTTTACTTTCTTAATTTTAGAGGACTCAACCATAGAACCAGTCAAGTGAGTTTCATCATTATCAGAATCACTGTTAGTACTCTCTTTCTCAGCCTTTTATGAAGACATGGCCTTTTTGCCCTTGTCTTTCTTGATATGCTCCCCCTCAGGTTAAGAGGAGCTTTTTGGTGGACTTTAAAGAAAAGGAGATTGCATTTGAGTTATTGTGGTTGTGATGATTGGAGGAATGATTGGTTTTGTAGGTGGTGGTGTTGGTTTTGATTGTTGTTTGGTTAGGTTTGCATTCTTTGAAACTTTTCTTTGAAATAACTAAGAGATGTTGGTTTGATTTGTGTTCTTCTCCCTCTTAGCAGGTTGAGTGCCAGCTTGGCCTACTGAAGAAACACTAGCATCTTTAGTTTTCTTTGATGGAATAGCATGAGCAAACTGATTCAAGGTATTGGTGACTTTGTTGAGTAGACTAGGAAGAGCATCCAAGGTCTGGAGTTTAGCCTGAATCGTTTCAACTTGGGGGTACAGAAAGAAATTTTGTTGGGAGTTCCCACTAAAGTGTCTTCAGTTCAGCAACTTAGGATGTAAGACTTGTGACAGTTTTGGTAAAATCTTCCAACTTGTTGGGAATTTCTTTCAAATCTCCTGGCAGCTCAATTTCTAATTCATGAACTTGTTTCTTTAGCCCTTTTACTACTTCAGTTAGTTCATTAAACTTGGAGGGGAGTTCCTTCAGCTCAGTTGGTAGTGAGCTGCTAAAGTCATGAGCATATAAAATCTTTGAGAATTCAGTTTGTAAAGAATTTACCAGAAGCTCATTGAGCTGTCCTACATTAGGAAAGGAGGGTTAAGCTCTAAGGAGAGTAGCTTTAGCTTCGGCTTTGTTCTTATCAAGTTCCAGTTTGTGCTTTTAAGACTTAAGAATGAGGACCTGGTTGGTAAGCTCTTGAATTTGAAAAGACCTGGGAGATAAGGATTTATGAACTGAAGCATCTTCAATTTCAATGTTTGAGGTTGCATGAATTCCATCTTTGTCTGCTTCCTCATCTTCATCACTATCATCAAAAACAATGATAGGATCATCTTCTGGTGAGTTTAGGTCTTTGAAGCTTGGTTGAACATTTTGCATCAGCTTTGCCAGATCCTCTAGCTTGATTATTCTTGAGGCTTCTACTTCCTTAACTTGTTTAGCAATGTTGCTGGCCCCTTTATCGGTTTTAGATTGGGTAAGGATGCTTTCCAACCCTTTACTAACAGATTGGGTTTGGTTTGCAAGAACATGTGGGTCAGTACCTGCAAATAAGTTATCATATGAAGTGTTTTTGGTTCCTTCATTCATACCCTATTGTTGAGGTATAAAATCACTAGGAGCAGATTTTCCAGGATCAGATTTAGCTGTGGAATTTGCTGAAGCATCATCTCCTGATGCAGACTCAGAGTGAATAATGAAAGATGCTGAATAAATATACTTATTTAGATTAAATGCTTACATACCACTATTGAGCTGAAGGTCTGCTCTTTCTTTACTGGTGACCCCTAAAGAGTTTGGGCCACCAGTTTCCTATTGGTCCTCTTTATGCATTTCAGTAACCACAGGTGTGGAAGCTAAAGTCAGGCTTGGGTTGGATTCTACGGTCGAGATGGAATCTTTATTTCTTTTCAAATGACCAGTTTTAGAGCCGGTGGGTGTTTTGGAAGACCCACCTTTTGTTGCCTCTCAGCTAGACATAGAGGGTTGTTTTGAAAAAGTTGAATGCTTCTTGTGTCTAGGTTAAGCTCTAAGCTTTGTGCCTTGGGAAACCCTCTCAGCATTGGAAGAGGGTTTGGGAGCTTTTAATACCACTAGCTTAGCTGCAGAGCAGATAGCCAACATGTGGTTTGTAAAGGGAGGTCCTTTAGGTTGGTTGGGCTTTAGTGCCCAATTGTTGACACTAACGACTTAGTGGGATAGGGTGTTACTTCACCATCTCCATATCCTTCCTTCATCTTGTGCATCATCAATAAAGATAAAAAACGAGTGTAAGGAACAACTTTTTCCCTTTGTTTCTTGTTCAGTTTGATGATGATGTATTTTCAAAAGATATTAGCAAAGTCAATGTTGATCCCATTTGCTAGACTATACATTATAATAGCATCTTTGTTGGAAATTTGATCAAAACCTCTAGTTTTACCCCCTAAACACTAGATAATATGTGCCATTAACAACCTCCACTTAGGAGGAAGAAGACTCTTTTTGAGGTTCCCTTTGGCAAGAACTGTCTCCCCATACCCAATTGTTACAAACCATGGCCTAACTATGTCAGTAGATAGTGGTGCAACATATTCACTAGAGTGAGGAAGGTAATGTGCACTAATAGATTCCTAAAGGTGTTTACCCCTACTTATCCATAAATACCACCAGCGGGGATTGAGAAGGAAACCTTAGAGTTTTCAAGAGCTTTAGCTGAGTACCAAAACTTGGCTAGGTATTCCTTATACATGTTTGGAGATCTGGTAAATGGTTCTCTAAGGAAACACTTGGAAATAAAATCAGAAACACATTTGAAAGTTTCTTTGTTAGTGTGTTTAGGGTATAGAAGAGTAACCTCATTATTTGTGTTGAGGATGATATCTTCAAGATTGAAGCCAACTTGTTTGGCAGCAACAAAGGGTTGTTCTTGTTGTGGAGGATTTTGCTCTTGGTTTGCCATTTGATGTGATTAGGGTTTTGATGATTTGATTTATTTTGGGGTTTTGTGTGTGTTCTTGGTGAAATGATTTGTTTTTTTGTGAGAAGTGAGTTGTGAATGGTGGAATAAGTTTATATGATTTGTTACTTTTCACTTTTACTCTTGAGGAATTGATAACTGCCAAATGGAAGTTATGTATTTGTGAGAAGTTTTAGGGTTTGTTTTTAACATGTGTGTTAAACTTTGTATTTAATGAAAGTCATCACAACATGCTTCTGACACCTAGAACAGTGTACAACTATCTGTGCACTGTCAAAGTAGGTGAGAGAAAAGGTGAGGTCATTCGAACGTTTGAAATTCATCTTTTAATAAAAATTTAAATTAGTTAACTTCCTTTGTAAGAAATCACTTAATAAAATTATTAGTTTTGAAAATCATTTTTGTTTTTTTTGAAAAGGGAAATATCAAAAGCTTGACACCTTCACTTTGAGTTTTACCATATTTGAACATGTCGCAAATTGCGAGGAATTCACGAATGTGGTCATGCGGATCGGCCCGCAGATAACCATCAAATTTATTTTCCCAAATCATTTTCAAGTGGGTACTGTTGATAACAAAGTTGTCATCAACATTGGGTTGAACAATGGCAGAATTAGGAGTCGGTGCTACAGTCTTAGCACTTTCCCACATGGGTTGATCATCGAGGTCGAGAATTATTATTTCTTAGAGCGGTAAATTTGGTTGGGGTTCAACATCCTCTTCAGGTATATTTATGATGACAAATTCATTAACGATAGGATGTTCAGTGGAAGATTTGTGTGATTCGATCTGAAAGGATTCTTTTTGGATAATTTTAAATTTACAAGACCTTTTTATAAATTTTTTATTTAATTTATATATTAGACTTACTAGTTGTTTTCTGAAAGATAGATGATTTATACATAAGTAAGCATTTTTCAAGAAGATATTCATATATATATATATATATATATAAATAAGGCTAAAAGCATAATACTCAAAATAAAATAAATAAGGATAAATAGATAAATTTTTTCTTCAGATAGATAAAGTGCGGCGTACTTTAGGAAAAGTGCGCCGACTTTTCTGAAAATTTTGTGTTTTTTTTGTTTTTTTTTCGAATAAACTAAATATGAACAAATTTACAAGGCAATATAATCAGATGAATATAAATCCTGACAAAAGCAGTTTTGGTTTTGGTTTTTTTGAAATAAGATTCTGTTTGTGAAAATTTGCAGAAAGTGTGGCGTACTTTCTGGGTTTTCAGGAAAATCGGCGCACAAATATAATGTGCGGGGTACTTCCGGAAGAAAAAAAACGACTTTTTGGTTCAGTTTGCCAGAAAACTGTACGGTGAGTTTGCAAATTTTGCAAAACAGTAAATAACTTGTTGAAAAACAAAATAGCACGAAAAATAAGCAACAAACTGATAATAACTTAAACGATTCCCCGACAGCGGCGTAAAAAACTTGATGTGTGTTTTTCAAGCTTTAAATTTATAATAACTAGAAATACCGATTTTTACTAAAAACACAACACTCAGGGAAGTATACCATATCGAGTGTAATATAGTATTAGGTAAGTCCAGGTCGTTCCATGAGAATTGAAGTTTTCACAGTTTGTAATTAAGGTGCTAAGGTTAATAAGATTGTCACGGATCAAATTAACCAAATCTTGCATACATCGAATATTGTAAAGAAAGCGATTAAAAGATGATTCAAGCAAATGATTAAGGTATGTTTGTTTAGGCAATGATCACTAAGACAATGAAGTGTTTAGGATAGTGTTTATTAATAAAGATTTCACAAGTTACAAATCCTTTTGGCCTTTAAATATAACGAGTGATTATATCGATTAATAACAACAAATCCTTTTGGCCTTTATAAGTTATTATAACAAATATATTTAGTGGAATGATTAACCACATATATAAAAGAACCCTTTCCGCCTATTTTCTTTTATAAAATATGTTTTACCAATTCAATAAACACATATCCAAACGCTCTATATCCAAGATCACATATTGCCCAAACAAACACAAGATGACTACTCCATGATCAAAGAAGTAACAAAACACATAACATTCATCATGAATTTAGTAAAGATCATATTCAAAAGATAAACAAGATTTATACCAAATTCAAGAGCAAATGTTGACGATTTCACAAGTTTTCCCAATGAAAACTTTATTATATTCAAAGCAAACCCGGAAACTATGAACAATTCTGTCACAATCACTTATAGATTCGAATTACACTTCAATACTACTTCCTTGGATGGATTAAAATCTAGAAATTAATGGTGGAGAGTGGTGGTAGTCGATGGCGGTGATGGTGGTTTGAAGGGGTGTTTGGATCCTTGGTTTGTCAAGCCAAGATCACCAAAAATCCCCATTTTAAGTGTTCTAAACGAATGAGATTTATTTGTGTGTGAGTGTATGAAATAAGAGAGCCAAGGAGGGTATTTACAGGCTTTTCAGGGGCCAAAAACCGCCGCACAAACTTATTTGTGCGTTGCACTTCGGGAGTTAATGCTATCTTCATTTAATTGCCTTTAATTTTTCCTCAAACTCAAAAGTGAGCCGCACTTTCGGTAAAGCCGCCACACTTTCTGTGTTTTCAGCACTTGGCCTTTTTTCAAGGTTGTAGATAATTGAATTCTTTTTGCGTGGTCGCTTGAACCAACTAAAACAGAGTTCGTAAGACCGAGTTATGGCCAAAACAGTTGACAGGTGTCGGGAAGCATTCAACTTGAGTTTACTTCTTCGTTTAAGCTTCAATTCTTTGTGTAATCTTCCGTATTCTTCCACGACACGTACATAGAACATATAATAGCAAATATACTTGATTAAGTACCGAAAGTTCACGAGAAATGATCAAATATATATAAATAACACCGCCGAAAACATGTATAATTAAGGCGTTATCAATTGCTCAGTAACTTCACTCGAGAAAGCTAAAAAATTGAATCAAAATTATAGTTTAGAAACTGAACTGAAGATAAAACAAATCTTTTTTGTTTAGTTCTTGGTGTGACCAATGACAAAGCTCCAGCGAAGGCGAAAAAATCACAAATGCTCATGAAAATCCATGAATGAGACATATGTGATTGCTCAGTTACTTTACTTAATTAAGCTAAAGGTTATGTGCAAGAACTGAACTGACCTTTGTAACATATAAAATTTGTTCAGTTTCTAATAAAATACTGATCCTTTAGTTTTCTTTAGTTAGTACTGAAGGTTCAGGTTTTGGATCAATGTTCGGTATACCTAGTTCAACAATCAATCTTTTGAATTTTGGTTCATCTAGAGGCTTGGTGAAGATATTAGCAAGTTGATATTGAGTGGGAATGAAATGTAATTCAATGTCCCTTTTTATAATATGATCTCTGATAAAGTGATATCTGATATCAATATGCTTTGTTCTTGAGTGCAGAGCTGGATTGTTTGAGATTGCAATAGCACTTGTTATCACAAAATATGGATACCTTTTCATATTAGATATCATAGTCAGTAAGTTGACTCTTTATCCATAATGTGTTGACATAACATCCGGCAGTAGCTACATATTCAGCATCAACTGATGACATAGCTATAGATTGCGGCTTTTTAGCACTCCAGCACACAAGTTTTCCTCCTATAAACTGACAAGCACCTGAAATGATTTTCTTTTTAGATACCTAAAAATTTTCTTGACAGCAATAAGGTGGGATTCCTTAAGATTTGCTTGATATCTTGCATGGAGACAAGATGAGAATTGAATGTCAGGTCTGCTAGAAGTTAAGTACATTAGTGATCCAATCATACCTCTGCACTGAGTCTCATTTACAACTTTGTCATTGAGATCATGTCCTAACTTATTAGGGAGTACCATTGTAGTTTTCATTGATAAACCATTTATGTCATACCTTTTTAGCAGATCCTTGACATATATTTCTTGGTTGATTGAAATGCCTCTTTTAGATTGTTTAATCTGAAATCCAAGGAAATAGGTGAGGACACCTATTATGCTCATTTTGCATCTTTGAGTCATCAATTTAGCAAACTATTTGCATAATTTTGTGTTAGTGGACCTAGGGATACTGTCATCAACATAGATTTGCACCAAATCACATCCGTTTAAATTTTGTATATAGACAGAGTGTTGTCTATCTTGCCTCTTACAAACTTGTGTCCATGTGAGATAGGTTGAGAGAGTTTCATACCATGCTCTTGGAGCTTGGTTAAGTCCATAAAGAGCTTTGTCCGATTTGCACACATGGTTGGGAAACTCACTGCTCTCAAAACCTGGAGGTTGTTTGACATAAACTTCTTCTCTTAGTTTATCATTGAGGAATGCACTTTTAACATCCATGTGATAAACTATAAAGTTCATGTAAGTGGCAAAGGAAAGAAAGATCTTAATTGCTTCAAGTTTTGCAACAGGAGCATAGGTTTTATAATAAATTATACCTCCATGCTGATTGATGATTAGATCAAGCATCTTTGCCTTATGATTACAATGCCAGATTGTTGGGATTAAAAGCCTTCTTGAAGTTACTACTGCTAAGGTTTGTATTACTGCTGCTAAGCAAACATTAGTATTGTTCATTAACTTTAATGAAAAATATGCTAAGTAGTTAGTGCTGCTAGTATAAAGTTAGTAATGGTAGTTCACAGTTACTAAAGATCTAAAGGCGAACCTCACATTTTTGGGTGGAATTCTGAGGGTTTTTGTGCTAGTCATATACATTCCTATCCATGAGACGCTATTAATACTCGGTTTTCGTCGGTATGTGTCATAAAAAATTTAAATTTTGGTCAAAATTACTTTTTTATGCTATGTTTTGATATATTACCCATCATTTTAAGGACAAGCAAATGGCAAAAGAAAGAATAGTTTATAAGGCTTATTTTTACCCCTACACTTAAGTTGAACATTGTCCCCAGTGTTCTATAAAGGTGCCCGTAAAAATGAATAAAGGGAAAAGAAAACAAGGAAAAGAAACTAGTACTCCCCTGGTTTGCTCAATAATGGCGAAGAAACATGCGATAACTGGTTAAATCGTCCTCTAAGAGTCGTCAAATGAAACTTCCTAAGAACTTCCAAGCTTCTTCTCGTCAAATATAACCTGTAATCATAGACAAAGAAAACTACACCAAGCATAAAATCGGCGAGATAGATAAATATACAACATAAATTTAGGGTTTCGACTCTATGAAAGCAGTAAAGATAGGATGAGAGTAATGATATAATTGTAGGTTTATGCAGGTTTACAGAAGAATTACAAATTTTAAATATTGCACATTTTATTTTTCAGAAATACTTGAAATTTTTTTAATTTTCACATAGCACGTCAGGAATAATCCAGATGCGGTCTCCAGCTCTTGAAAATTCTTCTTCGTTTTTATGATAAATTTCCTGCCACGCAATTTTATAAGTCTAATCTAAAGATAAGTATTTCATAAAAACCTAGAATTAATCAATAACATCATTTACCTCAAAACCACGTGAATTAAGCTAAATATTTTATTTTATATGTGTGTATTTTTGGTTCTTAAAAATCGAGTGGGTCCCTACACTTATTTTGTTGCAAAAAAAATTTGATTGCAAATAAGACGAAGTTACAAACAAACAAAGCATGATTACAAAGTAATTCAAACATAATAAAACAAATGATAAAGCGTTCTTTTCCCAATGCGTTGGTAAAAATATACGCCAGTTGGTATGTTGTCTTGACAAAGTAAAGCTGATGCGTATTTTATTTTAAAATATATTCTTACCAAGTTTTAAATTTATAAAACTCGATCTACCTAACAACGCACTAACGGGCAGAGAACCCGATCGTAGGTAGTATAGAATGTTAAATCCGATGTCGTCCCAAGAGCTAAGTTGTAATTAGTTTTAATTTGAAATGTCACGTTTATAAAATGGGTTTTGAGTTGATTTGAAATAAATAACAATAAAATAAATAACTGGAAATTAAAAGAGTAGGAGATATCAAGAGAGAAAATGTGCTAACTTAGTTACTTCATTACTATTGTTATGAAAACATTTTCCTGTGCAATATTAAACTATGGTTTCATTAGTGGTTTCTAAGGTCTTGATAGACTTGAATATGCATATATAGTTTATCCTATACTCCCCGCGATTCCGAATCAGTCCTAAATCATCTAGGAGGTAGGTTATCCGGGTTGCAGTGATTAATCTCAACTATTCCCAAAACATATATAATAATCTATAAAGATTATTAACCCTCTCTGAAAGAGTTCCTATGCTTTTTAAGTATATTAAGTGATAAGTGCGGTGACCGGTTAGTTCCTACACTAGGTAAGGAGTTAGTGATCCTTCCTAGTACCTATTAGATCCCATATTGACTAGATAATCTAATAATAGGGCAAGCGAGGTCCAAACCACCCGTACTACCAAAACCCAGGGTTACACGATAGTCAAGGAATATCTAATGAAACCATAATCTAACAGTAAACAATCATAACAGAAGTAACTACATAACTAGGCCAGCACTTTAAGTGCTTAGCCGCTCATGGTAACGGAAACACAACAAGTAATAGAATAAATCATAGATTGAGAACTCATAATTCTTACAGTATTCGTATTTGAATGATTAAATACAGAAAGTAAGTAAAGTGTGATCTCCCTTGGACTCCAGGTGAAATTCTTCAAAGGTTGGAAGCCTTTGTCGCCTCTCCAATTGGCTGTGGAGGAAGTGATGTCTGAATAGCTTGAATGAGGCCTCTATTTATAGGTATCGAACCTATTACGACGCAATCAATAAAGGTGTTACACCGTAACCATCATACACGACATTCCATATTTAAGCAGTTGTTACGGCGTAACCAGATATGGTGTTACGCCGTAACCTTCAAATAATGTCCATAAGTACGTGATCTTCATTTCATATTTGTGGATCTTCATGGTTACAGCGTAACTGGATATGGTGTTACGCCGTAACTCTAACTTTGTCAAGATTTCCTTCTAAATATATGGTTATGGCATAAGTAGATATGGTGTTACGCCATAACCTTGTCCTTGATCTTCGTACTTGCTTAATATATGTTATTGTGTAACCATTTTTGGTGTTACGCCGTAACATTCTTCAAATATTTACACTTTGGGCCCTTTTTCCTTTGTTTCTTGTCACTTTCCTACATTTCACCTGAAAACTACAAAATGATAGAAAATATCTCGTTTTCGAGTATTAGTAAAACGTTTGCAGGTAATATAGGGGGTAATTTAACACTAAAATGTATTAAATATTTGATGTTATCAAATATCCCCCCACTTGACTTCTGCTTGCCCTCAAGTAGAACCTGTTAGAACATTTTATAAAAAGATTTCTCGAGATTAACTTAAAGAAATGAATCTATTAAAACTCTTATGCTAGAAAACATCAAAGCCGAACACATCACAAAAGGGGATAAAAGTCACTCAACTCTCCACTAGTCTAAGTGTTTTAATTTTGGGGTGATCTCTTAATCGCACAGTCATAGCATGTATTCTCTCATAAGCTTGGAAAGTAAACAAATCTGCACCAGTTAGAATTAGGGTATAATTAATTCTCAAAGGCAACAAGGGTAATATGGTTTTAAAGGGTGATAAAGGGATTAGGATAGACATGGGATACACATTTAATGGTTGTTAATAAAAACACAAAACAAATAGTCTAAAATAATATAAGGTTGTCATAACTAACTATTGTCCATCCATGAGTCCAAGAGTCTAAGTCCGAAAATCTGATCTTCAATAATCGGCTACTAGCTTCATTCTTCATGAGTATTGGGATGACTTGGTGTAATAATGGGCTACTAGCTACATTTTACTGATATGTCTTGGTGCAATAATAGGCTACTAGCTCCATTTTTTTATTTTTTACTTTTGCACAATCTTTATATTTTTTAGCACATGGGTGGCTTTTTTGTTGCACTCTCTTTTCTTCATGATAAATATGCAAATGTTATAAGAGTTTATATCTTTAATTATTGCTCCTGCAACATCTAATATTATATGTACATCCCCCAACTTGAGATAAACAATGTCAAAAGTGGTGATACAGGGGGGTCTTTATAGATCATAACTGATTGTTCTTCCACGAAAGCATATAATTCTCGTTCCCAATCCCCCTGAACCATGGGGAGGCCAAAAAAACTAGTGTACGCAATGGAGGATGGTAGGGTCGGCCCAGGTTGTTGCAGCGGCTAGGTAAGGGCAAAGGTTGGCGGTAGTGATGTAGTGGTGGTATTAGGGTGTTCCAGCAGCATGGTGGGGTAGGGTTGCAGCGGTTGGGTGTGGAGGGGCGGCGGTATGGTGGTGGTGGCGGCAGTGGTAGCCGATTGTTGTGTTTTCAACAGTTGTAGGATTTCAGCAAACTGTTTATTGGCATCAGCCTTATTTTTTCCATTGTCTCTTTCAATTCTGCTTGGCTCGCAGCTTGCTCAACCTTGCACTACTGAAAACTTGCCTCCAGATCAGTTAGTCATGAGTGATTTTTTTTTAATTTACTGTAGTGAACAGTATTCCGGCGATGAATAGTGTCGTCGGATCAGTGGGCTATGATACCAATTTGATAGAAACCAAATTAATAACAGTAAATTGAAACAAACAAACTGTATCGGAATGCTTATGTAAATAAATTTATAACAAAAAGTAAATGCATAAACAAGAAGAAAATAAAACAAGAAATCCCAATCCCCCAAAACCTTAAGGTAATCCCTCTTATAAATAGGTGCATATTACTTCTTCCCTAAACTAATACCAAAAATAACATACTTAACCATTAACTAATAGTTAATGGCAATTAGCCCCCTCAACTCTTACGCTAATAACTTTGGCCCTAACCATTCATATCATCATAACAGCTTAAGCACTTTTGAGTGTTTACACATAGAGCCAAACAACTTTGCATTTTCATTAATAAGCATTAGCTACTTAGAATTCCCATTGTTTAGGTAGCTAAACAGCTAAAGCAATTTTGAAAATGGTTATGTTGTTTAGGGGGCGTTTGAAGTTTTATGGAATTCCATATTTGTTTATTGTGTCTTCAAGTAGCAAATAGTACTTAGTCGTCAATGTTTGGAGGTAATGTGAAAATATTATCTTTATTTAATTAGAAGAGTGTTTGTTACCATGCCTATCTTAGAGCTTATCTATGTGCGTATAAGGGAGCGTTTAGGATTGCTTACTTTAAAAAAACGAGCGTTTATTGGTGATTTATTTAAAAAAAAGTAACAGAAATTTGTCAAAAACCCTTCACATGCTAATTATTTACAAAATCAACTTTTTTGGGCAATAAGTGTTTTGATTATTCCAACTTAACCAGTACAATAATTATCTATTTTGACCCGCCACAAAGTGGCAAGTTCTAGCCATTTGCTACATTGATGTGTCTATTCGGGTTATTAAGCTCAAAAAAGCCAAATAGGTAAAATATAAATCCAAGAAGTGAGTTAAACTGGGTAGATAGTTGACAAACGGGTATGCACATGCTGTATTACTACTTTTGTGTATGTCAACTCATGATCCTGCATGTTAGAATGGCGGGGTGCCCATCACACATGCTTAGTTTCCAACACAGTGATGCATTTATTGTATTAATGCAACAAATAAGGTATTTGATCTAAATCAATCCAAAAACCAAAGAGTCAAAAACCATAACCAAACAGTCTAAATTAAATAGTGCCAATGGCATGTATCATAATGTTGACAAGCGGTGTTTTATAAGTGATTGGTTATAAGATCATTGGAAATACATAATCAGTTTCCTAAGTTAGTAAAGTAGCAGATTATTATGCAACAAATTTTATCTTTAGTGTTACGGATCATGTGATGGGGCATGTATATTCTAAGAGTAATTGGCATTTTTTTAAGTTTTTGTTTGGTTTGATTTTAAAATGTAACAAGTTATTTATCCGACCTTCTGCTTTGGGTGACCTAAATTTATTTTGCTTGCAGTATATTCAATTCTAACATCTCTTATCATTCCAATATTCAACTGCAGATAACCTTCGAATTGTAGATGGCTAAAAGAGCAATGTTACATCAAGAATGCCTTTTAAGACTGTATTTCTTCTTACGACTTTGACTCTTACAACTTATTTATGTGAGTATACATTGGGGAAGTTGGGTAAGTTATGTGTGCCCAGTTGTCTCAATAATATCATTTGTATGAAGATACCTATGTTAAGAGCAATTAAGAGTGGTTGTGAAAATCCATACTAGCAATCTCTTACTGATAAATATGTTTGTACCCAAGTTTCTAGATATCCTCCGTGTAAGGCTAATTAAAACCATAATTAGTGTTACACAATATGTTTCATGTACCTTTACAAATGTTGAGTTAATCGATAGTGGTCAATGAAACGTAACGTTTGTCCTTTGGTAATTTGTATGCCAATAAGACTTCAATCATATGATGGATATATAAGGAGTTTAGTTTACCCTCCATGAGTCACCCAGAAACCATCCCGACATTAAACCAATTCGCTTACATATTTTCAAACACTAACCATTATACCCAGCCCGAAAAATGCAAATTTTAGACCTCCTCTTATACCATTTTCTAAATCATACCTACTGAGCTTCATAAATTCTACCAAAAATCACAGGTTAAATACCATGAGTCTACTAACTCCTTGATTTTTCCACTAATTTATTTCCCTTCTTAAGTGCCTGAAATAAAATCAAACTTTTAACTACTCAGTTTCAGATATGATCGCACACTAAAAAGTTTGGACCTAAAAACATACTTAGACTCCAAATCAGAAGCTCTCATTTGGGGGATTTCTAATAGACACGTAAAACTAAACTATTGTAGATTGGCTAATCTTAATCTGAATTTTAAGTAGGGGTTTTACACCTCGTAATCTGACCTAAATCTGACCCGTATTTACTGTTTTGACCACTTTTGGTGTAACCAACTTTTGGTTGACTTCCTGACCTCAAAAACCTTCAAGGCCGGATGTTCCAGAAACTAGACTCTTTGAGCTACGTCATAGACGCTAGAAACTTGACAAAAGCTATTACCATCATCGAGATAACAGCCGAACAACACAGCCCTAAATTCTGCCCTAATCTAAATCAAGTTCTAACGCGATCTAAACCCTAACGAATACACCCATATGATCTTAATTAAACCCTAATCATTGAAATATGATTAAACATCATTAATTATCATTAATATGCTGTATTTTATGAACCCTACAATCCATCATTAATTGATTGTTACATATATATATATATATATATATATATATATATACTTAAAAGGATTAAACAAGGGAAAGATCAATACCTAGCGTTCTTAATCGATCCCACGCGATCTAGCTCGCAAAATCTTGGATCAAAAATTTTCTTTTCTTGCTCTTTTGGGGCTGAGGTCGACACACACAAAAGGAGGAGAAGGAGGCCAAAAAAAAT
>BQNB010100442.1:791-24700 GCA_026074375.1 Tanacetum coccineum
TCTTCCTCTTGAAGCCTTGCAGCTAGAAGTCTATCAGCTTTAATTCTAGCCTGAATATCATCAAAATCTTGTATGAGAGCAGCCTTTGTAGCTTCTTCCTTAGCTAACTTTTTCATCTCTTCTTCTGCTTCCTAATCCTCTTGCACCTTTCTGGCTATTTCTTTATCCTTAGCAAGCTGATCAAACTTTCTTTCAGCTTCATCAACTCCCTATGACTCAGCATCTGACTCAGCTTCTTCCTCAAGTACTTTCTTGCGTTTGTCTTTAGGATCAATTTTAGGAAAAGGCTTCAATGTAGTACTGATCTTGTTGATGAATCCCTTGGTCTATCTGAATCTTCAGCATCTTTGATCTCAACACCTTTTTGTTTAGCCTTATTTTGGCTCATAGATACCAAAAACTCAGTAATGGTCTCATCATCTCTGAAAACAATTGTAAGAGCAGTACTTTCATCTAAAGTTCCATCTTTTGGCTCAGCAGTACCTTCATCAAGCTTGTCGGTACTAACTTCTACTTCTTTTGGCTTAGCGGTACTAACTTCAGGCTTGTCAGTACTAACTTTTGACTTGTCGGTACCTTCATCTGGCTTGACGATACTAACTTCTACTTCAGTACTAACTCCTTTTTATGTACTTTCCTTCTCTTCAAGCATCACAGAGCGTGTCCTCCCCTCATCTTGAGCATCCTCAGACTCCATGTAGTCCGTTGCATCATCCACAATATTATCAAGATCATCAAAAGTTGGATCTTTATGCACTGTAGGTCCAGCTTTGGCAGGTTTTTCCTCCTTGTTTAGATACATACTCTTTTGCTCACTTTTTTATTTCAATGATTTCTTCCTGTCAAATCTTTGCTTCATGAATGCACTCTTCATCAAGCCTTTATGATGTGTATAACAGGATTGGCTTTCTTACTGAAGCTTCTGATATGTGCCTTTCAATTTTAGTGTTTAATTTCTTTGGTTTTTTGCATTGATCTGTGACCTGTTTACATAAAGACACACAAAGATCATATACACTTTGGAGTGTCAGGCCATCCTCATTTCCTGATAGGGATCTATCACTGGATGACTGACCTCCATGATTCCCACCAGAACCCTCTGGAATGGAATCAGGAATAGGAAATAGTTATGTAAAGGTCTGGAAGATGGGGTCCAGGCTATGTCTCATGTTGGTCTGCACTTGAGTAAGGAGAAGAGGGTGTGGGTTGAGGTTCAGATTGTCTTTCTAAAGCTTCACCCTCATCCTCAGTTGGTTGAACCAACATAGGATTCCCCCCCAGGGCCAAAGGTGTGACATTCCCTGAAAAATGTTTTCCCTTTTTAACCATAAAAGAGAAAACTTTACTAGTCAAAGCATTAATAGGGAAGTGGTCTAAAGGCACAGGCACATTCTTTAGTTGTTTATCCAAAAAGACTAAAATAAATCTTGGATACATAACAAACTATTTCTTTGCATCCAAGTGTCTCATCATACCATCAAAAATTAATTTAGAAAAATTATATTTCTGATTAGTGGCTAAGCAAATCACTGCTGTGGCAATATTAGTGGGAATTTGATCCCAAGAAGTACTTTTAGAACTAATGCAGTGATTCATAGTATGAAAAAGAAATCCCCACTAGGGAGAAAATAGGGCTTTGTTAAAAGTTAAAACAGTCAGGTCCCCCTCATACCCCATTAGCTGAATAGCATCAAATATAGCCTGATTATGCATAGAATCTATCCCATCAGCATCATCAAAAAGAAGATCACTTCTTATTGATGCCTCTGAGATAGTTACAGGCTTGCCAGCTACTTTGGCAATAATATACCTAACATTGTTGATTATTTTGGATTTATCAGACATCCAAAACTGTTCAACAAATGTAGTAGAGACTACAGGACTTACAGTGAGAGCATAGTGAATGGAGCTTCGTGTAAGAAAGTCTATAATCTTATGAAAATCTGTATTCCCATCAGTCTTTTCTAAGTAAGCGACCATGTTATGTTTAGCACAATATTCAAGAACAGCCATATGTGTAAAATTGATGATCGTCGGTGATTAAAAGATTAAGGTTTCTTAGAAGAGAGCAATTAAGAGAGATTACGTGAGTAAATTGTGCAATTGAGATGGGTTTATATAGGTTGAACAAACCCAAAAGCAAAGAAACCGGTACAATTTACACTTTAGACCCATGGCGGTATTTTCTCCAACGGCTTTATAGCGGTACTATCTTTGCCCAGCGATACTAACTTTGCACTATCGGTACTAACTTTTTTCAACCAAAGAATGAACAAGCCTGGCAACAAAATTTCTTCAGTACCATCTATATCTCTTTCCAATGACTCTCTAAAACCCAAATAACTTCATGAAATTCATCACCATGGTCAAAATCCTTCTGCTAAAAATATTTCATACAAACTGTACAATAAATCATCTTGCCTCCCCTTCTTTGGTGAGAAGGTCTGCAACATTATAACCAGTGTGAATCTTGATAACTTCTATCGGTCTTTTCTCATAGCAATCTCTTATAAAATGAAATCGAATTTCGATATGCTTGGTCCTAGAATGAGCAACAGGATTCTTGATAACACTTATAGTGCTCTCATTATCAATATGGATTTTAGTGTTCATGAAATTGAAACCATAATCCATCATCTGATTCTGTATCCATAATACTTACCCACAACAGTTAGCAGCTGCAACATTTTCTGCCTTAGTAGTAGAATTTGCCACAATAGTCTGCTTCTTGCATTGCCAAGATATCAATCTTCTACCAAGAAATTGGCAGCCACCTGTTATTGATTTTCTGTCAAGACTGGCTCCTCCATAATCACTATCTGAGTAAGCTTCAAGTTCAAAAGGAGAATCCTTAGGATACCATAACCCTTGTAACATTTCTCATTTTCAGGTTATTTACGACTTTAATTAATTCCATTATTTATTTTTAGAGTTTTACGCGTTCGTTTTTAATTATTATCTTATAGTTAAATCGCGTAAACTAAAAATCAACGTTCAATGTAAACGGACACCAAACAAATTAAAGTTTACATCAAGCAAGTGTTATATGATTATTAGGAGTATAATTTATAACTTTTTGTAATTTATTTTTGTTGGTTACGTAAAACGCTTACGTTTCGCAATAAATTACATTCGGGCATACCCGGAAGCACCTATGCCTATCTATACTTAAACAAATACCCACTTTTATACCCAATACCCAAAATTAACTTATTTTATTTATTCATAACCCCTCAAAACCGGATCCCATCTTATAAGACATAAAACAAATCCATAAACCCATAAAACTTTAACTTTACAACTAAGAACTATTACAACTTGTACTCCAACCCCTATTTTCCATAAATTGGCTTGTCAAGGTACAAAGTACCTTGTTGAACCGTGGGTTTTGGCATAGGGAGGAGGAGAGGTCTTTTGACCTTGTCCTTAAACCATTTTCAATCCCATGGTTTCATGTTAACTTGTTTAGGGTTTTCTTGCACACTATAAAAGGATGTCCTAGGTTGTATAACTTCTACTCTTACCATTTACAAGAAAAACATATCATCCTCTCCCAAAACAAGCCCTAAACCCACGGCATACATTTTTTGATTAGGGTTTCATATATCTTTGATTTTATAAAGTATTCCAAGCATACTAGCATTCATTCCAAGGTTATCTAAGGTTACTCAAGGTGTTAACAAGCTTGGATTCGGGTTTAACAAGGAATTATCAAGAAAACATATCTAGGGTTTTCTTGATTAGGGTTTTGGATTTGGAAGCTTGGTTAGGGTTTACATCTTGTGTTCATCATCCCATTATCTTTTAAAGATCCATTTAACTGTATTTCTGTTCATTCATTCATTTCATATTGTGTACATACTTGTTGCATAAGTTAATCACCACCTAGATTCATTTTTAAGTTAAAAAAGTGTTTAAAGATTCATATGAACAAGTGTACATGAACATTTTTAGAGACTTACTAAATGTATGATATACGGTATAATACGTGGTAGAATAATGGGTGCCAAGGTCCTTAAACAAAACATTGATTAGAAAGTAACTTATTAACTAAAAACCCTTATTACTTTTTATGCTAATTGTTGGGATTCGAACCATAAATAACCATACATTTTATATTTTATAAAATAGCACTCTTCACAAGGATCGTAAGCATGTAAAGAACTCGAAAAACGGAATTATAACGAACAAGTTACGAATTTTACAAGTTATATATAATTAACTTTATAAAAACAGTTTTATAAACTGTAATGAACAGTAAAGTATCTGTTCATCAAGAGGTTTAAAATTTTTATAAATATGCTATTTTGATAAATTATCCTTAACTACTAACCAAGGATATAAGAAACTCGAGAGAAACGGATATTATAATGATACGAGTTATGAGTTAAAACAAGTAGCGTTATAATTAACTTTATAAAACAGTTTTATAAAACTAAAAAAAAAATGTAATGAACAGTAAAAGTTACTGTTATCAGAGGTTTAAACTTTATAAATATGATATTTTGATAAAATTATCTTAATACATCCAAGGACATATGGTAACTAAGAACGGAATTTATAATGATCGATGTTATGATTTTTAAACAAGTCAACGTTTATTTAATTCTATAAAACAGTTTTTTATAAACTGTAATGAACAGTAAAAGTTACTGTTCATCAGTGGGTTAAACTTTATAAATATGATGTTTTGATAAATTATTTTAATACGAAGACATAGACATAAGAAACGTATAAAACGGAGTCGAAACGATAAAGATATGAGGTTTAAAAATCACGCGCACTATTTCACTTTTATACATTATTTTATAAAACAACTATATAATATGAAATTGTCATTATGTAATCAATTAAAGACATTATATCCTATATTTTTTCCACACAAATAGTACATTAGAATACGAAAATAATATTTTTCTTACGGATACTAGTACCATACGTTTCATTTATCATAGTACGAGTTATTATTGTTTTAACTTTTAATGGAATTAATAAAAAACCATTAGGTGGTGGTGTAGCTATACGACATGCGATGTTTTAATTATATGAAATACATTATACTTATACGGCCTATAATTAATTAGGTTGCTTTCGGATTGCCAAGACGATCCACTTATTTGATTTAGATAATCAATCATTCACTTACGGTGAGTTCATAGCCCCGCTTTTTATACAATTATATTGTTTTACAACTTTGGGGTGAGAAACATGCATCATTTTACATTTGGACGCAGGTACTCTTTTAAACATATTACGAGTTGGCCCAAGTAGCTAAACCCACTATCATGAACTGTCAATTGCTAGTTAGCGAGCGCGAATGTTATGAATAGATCTATTTGGGATTGACATCCCCGTTCGGGTGAGTAGCGCTCACTAGTTTCGAATGTACTGAAACAACGAATGTATACATGTCGGAACAATTTGGATGTTGCGGGTTTGAACATCTACACGGGCACATTATGTGCATTAAATTGCATACATAGATGTCGAGCTTCGGTGTCATGAGCTTAATGCACTTCGTAATTCACTTTTTAAGATATTGTATGTGTTAATGTCTTACATTGAAAATTTATGGTCCTATTTTTATAATTTACTAAACCTGTGAATTCACAACTTTGTGTTGAAGTTTTTAAAGCATGTTTTTCTCAGGTCAATAAGGTACCGAGAAACATGGATACATTCGGGTAGGTTCACCATTTTGGAGTCATTACTATAAAGATTTGGGATGCATTACATTTTAGGAAAATATGTCATGTCTCTTAAATCTTTACTTTCATGGATGAACAATTTAAGCTTCAGGCTTTTGTAACAAACAAGTATATTTAATCCAATGTATCATTTTTAAATGACTCATATAGAGGTCGTTCTCATATCTTGTGCTGTTGATCTATGAAGTAACACTCGCCCAAACCCTATTCCGATACGACCTTTTTTGGGTGTGGTGTTACAGAGTGGCATCATATGGAGCCTAGGTTATAGTGAACCAGGTCAAACTATTTTTTACTTGGACTATAACCATTTTCAAACATTGCATCATACAAAAGTTTTTCACGGGACACATACACTATTGAGTTGCATTAGTCGGTTATGTATTTGATTCATGATCTGTTACATGTTTATATTTATACTACCATTAAATACTATGCTAGTCGTCTATAACTTATACTCTATATAAGTTTATTTATCTTCCTGCAGTCATGTCTTCTGCATCATCCGTTGTTACCTATACCTCTGTGTACACTGACTCCGAACCAGGGAGAGTCTTTTGGGGAGCCGATGAGGAGATACCCGATGGAGGTTTACCATGAGTCATCGTATACGGATACGATGGACTTCCCATGCAGCCAGTAGACCCACCATCCCCTGACTATGTGCCTGGACCTGAGCACCCACCATCTCCTGACTATGTGCCCGGGTCGGTGCACCCACCATCATCCCATTGAGTACCATATGTTTCACTAGGGCTTGAGTACCCCAAGGTACTTAGTACCATCGGAAGGATGAGGCACCTATGGAGGACCAGCCTCTACTCGATGATGGGCTCACCAGCAGACTATCCACCGGGCTATGTGCCTGATTCTGATCCGGAGGAGGATCCAGAGGAGGACTCCGAGGAGCATGCTGACTACCCTGCCGACGGAGGGGATGGAGATGATGAGCCCTCCGGTGATGACAGTGATGATGATACTGATGATGATGAGGAGGAGCCTTTCGAGGACGAGGAGGATGACGAGGAGGAGGAGGAGCACCTAGCTCCGGCCGACTTTTCGGGTTTACCTGTCTTGTTGACCTCGTTTCCCTCAGCTGGGGATACAGAGGCATTTGAGACTGATGAGTCTGCACCCACACCTAGACCACCTCAGATCAGGATCCCCTTTGCCCAGACACGTCTCCGTAGGGCATGGAAGACTGTCAGACCTGAGCCACCGATGTCACCATCCATGGAGGCACGCATTGCTGAGCATGTTGCCGCACCTACACCACCACTACCTGTTGCATCTCCACCATTACCCCTACCATCACCACTCACTACCAGCCCATAAAGATGTAGGGGTCTCCATTAGCGCTTTAAGGCAACTCGAGATCCGGATGAGACTCGCAATTGCATCCACTCTTATTACTTCCATCCTCTTCCTACTGGACTGTTGATTTCCTGAGGCTGAGATGAACCTCGGATGAGAGATTGTCTTACTTTCTCCCGCTCCCGGATGCGAGTTCGGGGAGAGTTCAGCATCTGGTGCCGCAAGATCAGCAAGGTCTACTCCAGAGGTTGCACTTGGGATGTGGATGTTGAGGCGACCTTGATGGAGATAACTCCAGGACCTCCTTTGAGGGGGGTCGTACAGAGAGTGGACAGAGCTTTGATAACTACTGTTAGGCAGAGGACTGAGGAGTTTCAAGTACGATTTGAGGAGGCATATGATGACCGAGCTTACTTGAGATAGCCGAGTCAACAAACTTTACAGAGATAGACCATACCACGCCACACCTTTGGCTTTAGTATAGAGAGGATGTATATGCTCGCATAGCATGGACTAGTTCCGAGGAGAGGAGTGCAGCCATAGAGGCACATGTTAGGACACTGGAGGTACAGGTTGCCACGTTGATTGCTCAGACCACATCACTTCAGACTCAGTTGACTACAGCGCTTGGACGTATTGCGACACTAGAGGCTAGAGACCAGAAGCCCAAGATGAGCCAGCTGCGGTTTTGGTAGCAGCTGGTTATTCATGGATCATTTGTAGCTATCTGTATAGCCTATTAAGTTTATGGGTTACCCCAGCTGATAGACTTGTAGGGACTTTTTTTTTGTCTTTTTAGCTATCATTGTATGTCGGTTAAGTATTGGGTGATCCCCAGCTACACAGACTTACGGTCCATATTTTCACACTTTTTGTATCTCATTTGTTCTGAACATGTTATAATCAGGTACCTTAATATATGATCTATCGATGTTGTTGTGTATGGAATGTTGATTTTTTATGTCATTGGTGTTTCACTTTCTGTTGTATTATTCACGGTGGATTGTGATACTTTACTTTATTTATTATGCATATGTCTATGATCTGCTATTTATGATTGTATGTAATCTGACGTGTGTATTATAATTCTTGTATTTTGAAGAAAATGCCACCAAGAAGAACCTACTGAGGACAAAACCCGCCCACCACAACACTCCTACCACATCTGTCAATAATTTGGCTCACTCCAAGCTTTGATTGATCAAGGCGTTGCTGCTGCTTTGGCAGACATGAATGCAAGCAGAAGCAGAGTAGGCGATAACAGGCCATGGTTCAGATCCGCGATAGCGGAAGAAGGCAAGTGCTAACTTAACGATATGCACTTACACTGACTTCCTTGAAGTGCCAAACCTGTGATTTTCAACACGGACTAAAGGAGTCGTTGGCCTGACCCAATGGGTGAAAAAGATGGAATCTGTTTTCCTTCGCAGTGTACTATACAAGTAAAGTTAGTTTGCATCTTGTACTCTTAAAGAAGTAGAATCCACGTAAGAGCTGTGGGCAAGATGTTGCATACACAATGCCATGGACGGCCTTAAAAAGGATGATAACAGATAAATACTGCCCCAGGGGCGAGATCAAAAAGCTGGAATCTGAGTATTGGAACTTAAAGGTAAGAGGTACCGATTTGATGACTTACAACCAACGATTCTAAGAGTTGGCACTCATGTGTGATAGAATGTTCCCTGAGGAATAGCTAAGTGCGAAAAGGATATCGTCGGTGGTCTTCCCGACCTGATTCATGGCAGTGTTAAGGCATCAAAGCCTCAGTCAATGCAAGAGGCACTTGAATTTGCTACTGAAATGATGGATAAAAAGATGCTCACTGCAGCTGAACGTCAAGCAGAAAATAAGAGGAAATTTGAAGATACTTCAAGGAACAACAACCCAACAACCAACCATTCAAAGAAACAATGTGGCATGGGCTTAACACTACTGGGCCGGGAGATTAAGAAGCCTTATGGAGGAACCAAAACCTCTATGTGCAAAGTGCAATTATCACAGATGGGCCATGTGCTCAAATGTGCTCTAAATGCAAAAAGAAGTGGTCCTCGGCCAGTTATGACTGTAATGTCGACTACTGACAAACACTAACAACAACACTACAATAACCAGGAGAACCCTAGGGACAATCCATGACGGTATACTTGCTTTGGAGTGTGGAGTTCAAGGTTTCACTTCAGGAGTGACTTGCCCAAAGCTAAAGATGGAAATCAAGGGAATCGGACTGGGAATGGGGAATGCTGTAGAAAGTGCTTACTGTTGTGGGCTTGCCGGAACTAACCGAAATACTCTAATGTTTGTCCCGGGTTCGTTCCTCCTAAATATAACCGTTATTGCTCTTCATTATTATTTGATATGGTGCTGATAGATGCTTCATATCTAATACATTAGTTTTTGATTGATCATCATTCCCAACCTACATTAGACCATGGTTTTATGATGTGTGTTAGCTGAACGTGGTTAAGAATAATTTGGTTAACTACACTTATTACGGGGTTGCACTCTAAATTTTCTGAACTCATCCAATTCAACATCGACTTGAGTGCCGTGGAGATGGTAGTTTTTACGTTCATTATTCGGTATGGATTGGTTAGCTAAATATCAAAGCTCGTAATCGTTTTGATGAGATACTTGTTCGTGTTCCCGTGGCAGACATAGATTTTACATTCTTCTTGGTGTCGGAAGCAAACAACGAGTCACGAGTCTCAGATTGAAATCATCATCGCTGCACCAAACACAAAAGTATTTGCTGGGAGGGTGTCTTATCTTTCTAGCATAGCGTTACTATGAAAATGGCGGAAGACTAAGTCGAAGGAGAAGTAACATGAAGAAGTACAATATGTTCTGACTTTCTGAGGTATTTCCTGAGGGACTTGCGGGTATTCCTACCAACCCGCCAGTGTATTTCGAATCGATTTGATTCTTGGTGTCTGACGCCTCGTGGTAGCAGGGCACCTTAACGACTGGCTCCATCGAGATGAAGGAGTTGGCGCAGGACATAATTAACAGATCTCTGACAAACGGCTTCATAAGACCCAGTTCCTCACATTAGGGAGCTCCGGTCTTGTTTTTCAAGAAGAAGGATGGATCATTCCGGCTTGTGCATTGATTACCGGAATGAGAATAAGCTGACGGTAAAGATACCGTTATCGCTTCCAGGTTTGATGATTTGTTTGTATCAACTATTAAGGTTTGAGTATCTCTCAAAGATGACCTCGATGTCGGGTTCTATCATCAACTAGAGGGTTCAATGGAGAAGATATTCAAAAGACCGAATTCAGAACTCGATATTGGACATTATGAATTTCAAGTTATGCCGTATGGTTTGACTATACGCAGCCTGCTGTTATTTATGGACCTCACATGAATCGGGTGTGCATAACCCTATCTGGATTAAGGTTCGTGATTGTCTTTTTGACGATTATGATATACTCGAAGAACAGGATGCAAGAGACATGCATAACAAACTCAAGTTTATCTTGGAGTTGCCTTTAAAAAGGACAAGTTGTATGCCAAAGTTCTCTATGTGCGAATTCTGGATCCCTAAAGTACAGTTCCTGGTCACCCGTGATCGACAATCTGGGTTTTCACGTGGATCATGCCAGATTGGAATCTGTTAAAAGATTAGGCATCTCCTAAGTCTCGCAACGGGAGTTTCTCGTTTTCTTTTTGGGCTGGCAGGCTTACTACCGGATGATTCATTGAAGGATTCTAAAAGATCGCCAAGCAATGACCAGCTGACTCAAAAGAAGATCAAGTTTGATTGGAGTGACATAGGCAGGAGGCAACTTTTCAGACTGATAAGCAGAGAGTTGTGTAAGTGCAACAATTACTAGCGTTACCACAAAGGAATGAAGAACTTTATGTTCTGTGATGCTTCAACTCAAAGGGTTGGGCGCAGTGCTAATGCAAAAGGGAAAAAGTGAATTGCTTATGCATTCACGAAAACTAAGATTTATGAGAAAATTTACCCCACTCATGATTTGGAGTTTAGGCGCACAGTTAGTATTCGCTCTTAGATTTGGATGGCAGATTATCTGTACGGGGACAAAATGTATTAGTGTTCACTGACCAATAGTTTACAACACTCCTCGACCAGATGAATTAAAAAATGTGGACAGCGCTTTGGTGGGAATTGCTTGTGATTATGTTGTGAAATACGTTATCACCCCAGTATAAGCAATATGTTAGTGGTGTTGCATTGAGCAAAATGAAACGAGTAAAAGCCATTACGGGTTCGGGCATTAGTTATAACTTTGGTTTGGACCTTCCCAAGCGGATTTTGGAGGCTAAGATTGAGGCAAGAAAACCAGACATGAAAACATAAAAGTCGAAGCGTAGGGAGCGTATGTTGTTTGAGGAAATTCGAATTATGGACCCCAGAAAAGCTCAGATGGAGAAGTTGAGAATACCGCTGGTGCGGACGAGACAATGTGTCTAAACAACAGAAGTTGGTTGCCGCGCTACGGTGACCTAAGGACTCTGATTATGCATGAGGTCTATAAGTCGAAATTTCTTTCATGCGGGTTCGAATAAATTTTACCAGACATTGAAAGCAACTATACTGGTGGCCTAACATGAAAGCTGACATTGCCACCTATGTTAGCAAGTGTTTGACGTGTCTTAAGAGTCAAAGTCCGCAACACTCAAAAACATCTGGCTTATCTGGTACAACCTGCGATTCCTCAATGGTAGTGGGACTATATCCACTATGGCTTTTGTCACCAAACTCCTAAGGAAATCGCAGAGTGGAAACGACACCATATGGGTAATTGTAGACCGACTCACTAAGTCTGCACACTTTTTACCAATGAGGGAAACTGACCCTATGGACAAACTAGCAAGACTGTACTTGAAAGAAGTGGTCACAAGGCATGGGATACCAGTCTCGATCATTTGTGATCGTGACCCCCGGTTTACGTCAAACTTCTGGAGGTCATTTCAGAAAGCTATGGGTACTCGGCTGGATATGAGTACGGCATATCATCCGGAGACTGATGGACAAAGCGAAAGAACCATTCAAACTCTTGAAGATATGTTACGCGCTTGTGTGATGAATTTGGGACATGGTTGGAAGGACATTACCGCTGATTCGAATCTGGATAACAATCAATAGCTACCTTGTTTAGTATTAAAGCTGCCCCATTCGAGGCACTTTATGGCCGAAAGTGTCGATCGCCTGTGTGTTGGGCCGAAGTCGGAGATGCTCGGCTCACCGGTCCAAAACTTGTTCATGAAACAACCGAGAAGATTGTCCAGATTAAGCACAGAATGCAAGCTGCTCGTGATCGCCAAAAGAGTTACGCCTATGTGAGGCGTAAGCCTTTAGAGTTTCTAGTTGGTGATCGAGTTATGTTAAAGGTATAACTTGGTTAGGGGTTGTAACGTTTGCGAAAATGGGAAAGTAGAAACCAGAGGTTATATTGGATCCCTTTCAAGGTGTTATGCACCAAGTGGGAACCGTTGCTTATAGACTCGAACTACCTCAACAGTTAAGCAGGGTTCATAGCACGTTTCATAGTATCCAATCTAAAGAAGATGTTTATTTACGAGCCAATTGGCAGTTCCGTTAGATGAAATACACCATTGATGTTAAACTACCATCTTTGTAAAGAACCAGTGGAAATCTTGGATCGTGAAGTCAAGAAGTTAAGGCAAAGTCGTATTCCCATCATCAAAGTTCGATGGAACTCCAAGAGAGGTCCTGAGTTCACATGGGAACGCGAAGATCAGTTCCGGGAAAAGTATCCGCACCTCTTCACAAAAACCGCACCCTCGAAAAATGTTGCATCTTGTGCACGTGGTCAAGGCTCTTCTAAGGTGTGGAGACTGCATGTAACATTTCTATTTAAAGGTCTTTTTCAACTTTGATTAATTTCTATTATTTATTTTTAGAGTTTTACGCGTTCATTTAAGTATTATCGTATAGTTAAATTGCGTAAACTAAAAATCAACGTCCAATATAAACGGACATCAAACAAATTAAAGTTTACATCAAGCAAGTGTTATATGATTATTAGGAGTATAATTTATAACTTTTTGTAATTTATTTTTGTTGGTTACGTAAAACGCTTACGTTTCGCAATAAATTACATTCGGTCATACCCGGAAGCACCTTTACCCATCTACACTCAAACAAATACCCACTCTTATACCCAATACTCAAAAATTAACTTATTTTGTTTACCTATAACTCTTTAAAACCGGACATGAGTGTTTACATAAGAAAGAAATGCAAAACATCCACTAATTCCTATTCTTCACATGTGAATTCTTACACTTATGTACCTTAGACCCAAGTTTCTAAAGATTGTCTCATCCACTATGTACCTCCCCCCAATTTCAGCCATTGAGTTAGAATAGGGAGGAGGAGAGGTTTTTTTGGGGGGGGGGGGGGGGGGGGAATCCATTTAGTCCTTAAACCATTTTCAATCCCATGGTTTCATGTTAGCTTGTTTAGGGTTTTCTTGCACACTATAAAAGGATGTCCTAGGTTGTATAACTTCTACTCTTCCCATTTACAAGAAAAACATATCATCCTCTCCCAAAACAAGCCCTAAACCCACGGCATACATTTTTTGATTAGGGTTTCATATATCTTTGATTTTATAAAGTATTTCCATTGCTACAGAATTCATTCCAAGGTTATTAATTCAAGTGTTCATTCTAAGGTTACCTAAGGTTACTCAAGGTGTTAACAAGCTTGGATTCGGGTTTAACAAGGAATTATCAAGAAAACGTATAGGGTTTTGATTTTGAAGGCTTGGTTAGGGTTTACATCTTGTGTTCATCATCCTACTTGTCTTCTAAAAGGTCCATTTAAAGTATTCCATGTTCGTTCATTCATTTTTTTATTGTGTACATACTTGTTGTATAAGTTAATCACCACCTAGATTCATTTTTAAGTTATATAAAGTGTTTGAGGATTTCATATGAACAATTGACATGAACATTTAGAGGACTTAATACATGTAAGATATACGGTATAACACTTGGTGAAATTATGGTGCAAAGTTCTTAAACAAAAATGATTATAAACTAACTTTATTAATTAAAAACCCTAATTACTTTTAATACCTATTGTTGGGATTCGAACAATAAACCATACATTTTATATTTTATAAAAATAGTGCTCTTTACATGGATCGTAGGCATGTAAGGAACTCGAAAAACGGAATTATAACGAACAAGTTACGGATTTTACAAGTTATATATAATTAACTTTATAAAAACAATTTTATAAACTGTAATGAACAGTAAAGTTACTGTTCATCAGAGGTAAAAATTTCATAAATATAATATTTTGATAAAATTCCTTAATACGAACCCACGGACATAAAGAACTCGAAAAACGGAATTATAACGAACAAGTTACGTATTTTACAAGTTATATATAATTAATTCTATAAAAACAATTTTTATAAACTGTTATGAACAGTAAATACTACTGTTCATCAGGGGTTTAAATTTCATAAATATAATATTTTGATAAATTTCCTTAATACGAACCCACGGACATAAAGAACTCGAAAAACGGAATTATAACGAACAAGTTACGTATTTTACAAGTTGTATATAATTAATTATATAAAAACAAACTGTTATGAACAGTAAATATTACTGTTCATCAGGGGTTTAAATCTTATAAATATGATATTTTGATAAATTATCTTAATACTAATCCAAGGATATAAGGAACTCGAGAAACGGAATTATAATGAACGAGTTATGATTTAAACAAGTCACGTATAATTAATTCTATAAAAATAGTTTTTATAAACTGTAATGAACAGTAAAAGTTACTGTTCATCAGAGGTTTAAACTTTATAAATATGATGTTTTGATAAATTATTTTAATACGAAGACATGGACATAAGAAACGTATAAAACGGAGTCGAAACGATAAAGATATGAGGTTTTAAAAATCACGCGCACTATTTTTACTTTTATACATTATTTTATAAAACAACTAAACTAATAATGAAATATCATTATGTAATCAATAAAAACATTAAATCCTATATTTTTCCAAATAGTACATTAGTAAACGAAAATAATATTTTCTTACGGATACAAGTACACACACTTTCATTTAACAAAGTACGAGTTAATTATTGTTTTAACTTTTAAAGAATTAATAAAAACTATTAGGTGGTGGTGTAACTATACGACATGTGATGTTTTAATTATATGAAATACATTATACTCATACGGCCTATAATTAATTAGGTTGCATTCAAATTGCCGAGGCGATTCACTTACTTGATTTAGATAATCAATCATTCACTTACGGTGAGTTCATAGCCCCGCTTTTATACAATTATATTGTTTTACAACTTTGGGGTGAGAAACATGCATTGTTTTCGACAGTACTAACAACGAACGTATACATGTCGGAACAAATTGATTTTCGGTTGAACATCTACTGGGCACATTTAGTGCATCTAAATTGCATACATATATGTCCGAGCTTCGGTGTCATGAGCTTAGTGCACTCGTAATTACTTTAAAGATTATGTAATGTTTACATGTCTTACATTGGAAATCTTGTGGTCCTATTTTATACATTTACTAAACCTGTGAATTCACCAACTTTATGTTGACGTTTTAAAGCATGTTTTTCTCAGGTCAATAAGGTACGAGAAACAAGGATACATTGGTGGTCATCATTTTGGAGTCATTACTATAAAGATTTGGATGCATTACATTTTGGGAATATTTGTTATGTCTTAAAATCTTTACTTTTCATGGATGAACTATTTAAGCTTCGGCTATTGTAACAAACAAGTCTATTTAATCCAATGTATCAATTTTAAACGACTCATATAGAGGTCGTTCTCATATCTCGTGCTGTTGATCTATGAAGTAACACTCGCCAACCCATATTCCGCTATGACCCATTTTGAGGGTGTTACATTTAAGGTTCTTCAAATTTTCAGGTTTGCACTTTTCCTCGTTCATCCTTCCCAGTGGCTAACTTTGCTGCTAAATATTCTATTATGACCCAAGAAATGGTAGATAGCTTTTGTGATAGCTTTTATATTCCGGCTGAGGTTCATCCCACTGCTCCAGGGCGTGATAAAACCATTACACAATTTCCAGTCGGCAAAGTAGGTGTATATAGTAGGCTCTTTGATGTTTGTGGCTATAGGATTCCGTTTACAAAATTTTTTATGGCTGTTCTCAAATACTTCCGTGTGCATATTTCTCAATTGTCGCCTTTTGGCGCGGCCCGGGTGTCTCATTTTGAGGTTCTAACGCGTGTACTTGACCTTTCACCCTCAGTGTCCGTGTTCCGCGCTTTCTACACCCGTACATATAGCGATGGGTTGTTTTCCTTTGCTAAACGTTCTACTTCGGCTCCGTCTTGTTTTCCAAAACCCCCGGATTCCATAAAAAATTGGGCGGGCCATTTTTTCTAGGTTGACTCTTGTGTATTTCCCATTTCCGTTCCTTTATATACGGGGGATGTCCTAGAAAAAGATTCGGCTCCCCATCTTACTGCTCGTCAAGATCAAACCGTTAAACTTCTTGAAAGCCATAAGGCTCCTTTCCGCTGGTATCTAGAGTGCTTCTTATGCCTTGTGGGTTTGAGCCCGTATTATCCTTTTGATGAAAATTCTTATCCGGCTTTTGAGCATCCTAACGGAACGGGTGGGTGTTATTTCCTTTTAGTAGTGGTACCTTTATATTATAAAACCTAATTATCTTATGTCTATTTTGCAGATATGGGCTTGTTGGATTTTATCAAGACTGTTGACCCTCAGAAAGTCCGGGCGGTGGAGGTTCAGAAGGGAGATGATCAGGTGAAGTTGCTAGAGAGTACCCAATATTGCTTCATGCCTCTGGTGATTCCTGCAGCTGGGGGTAGTAGTTATGCTGCGGCCGCGGAGATCCCTACTCCGACTAAGGGAGGGAGGGAAGATGTTGCTAAAGATGACGCTTATCTAGAGTTAGCAGACCCGGATGAGGATACGGCTATGGTGAGGCAGAGTGAGGAGGAGGTTGTTACGGAGCAGTCCAAGAAGGTTAAGAAGAGAAGGTTGCAGAAGCAGAGTGATGTTCTTCTTGCTAAAAAGTTGAGGACAGATCACCCTACCCTTGCTTCCGGCGCTGGTGGTAAAAATCTTTCCGGTCTGGAACAGATTAGGCCGGCAGGTTCTCGTTTGCCGGACCGGGAATAGTTTGTTTTTCCCTCCGTTGCTCCTCCTTCTCAGGAGAGCGAAGGTGTTTTGGATTCTTCTGCCCGAACGAACCTCCGAATCTGTACTACTGTGGAGAGGTATATATATACACCCTTTGTCAACTGAGTTTCCGAACCCTTTCTAAACATTAATTTTTATTTGTCTTTACAGCTCTAGTGCTTTGGCTATTCCGGTAGATACTGCTGCTACCAAAACTTCCACCGGGGCTGCTGCGACTACTAAATTGGCAACGGATGTTAATCCGGACTTGGCCGGTCCTTCCCATCCTGAGGAGTCGGAAGGGTTTGATGACTCTTTTTATTCGCCTACTACCTTGGACCCTTCTGAGGCGAAGCGCTGGTATGTCCCTAGGTGGAGCATTACCAATGATTCACTGCTAGATGATGGTTTTTCTTGCCGCACCTTAGTGGACCGTGTTGCTCCCCCTGCCTTTTTTTCTGCCCTTCGTAGTATGGACTACGACCAACTGTACACGGAGTTTAACGTAGGGGCAGCGCGGCAAGTATGTCTTGGGGCGGAGGTGAGGTCACGCGTGGAGCATGAACTGGAGCTTAAAGAAAAGCTCAGGGTTAAATATGCTGCTCGTGGTAGGTTGCTGGAGGAGAAAGATTTAGAGATCCTGAAGCTGAAGTCCAAACTGGCGGAGAAGGAGGCGGAAGCCGTGGAGGTTATCCGCCTTCGTGATCAAGTTTCGTCATTGTCCGAGGAGAAGTCTGCTTTAACCGCGGAGGTGTCAGCGCTCAAAATTACTGTTACTCAGAAAGATCATGACATCTCTTTGCTTAACTCTCATGCCACTTCTCTCGCGTCTACCCTGGACGATGCTAAGGTGACCTGTGCCGAGGCCGGGCACAAAATTACTTCCTTGGCGTCTGAGCGAGATAGGCTCGCCTCTGAGGTATGCCCGTACCTTTTATTCCGCATGTATTTGCTTATTTGTGTTTGTGTTAAGTGTTCTTGTTGCTGTAGGTTTCTTCTCTGCGTGCCGGTTTTTAAGATTTTAAGGAAAAGATGGAGGTTCAACAGGAACAGCAGGCCTAGGAGTTGTACAACCGTGTTGCCGAGCTTGAGGTACAAGTAATGGATATCTTCGGCCGTCTGGAGGGGGAATTCTACCCTACCTATTTGACTACTTTGGCCGGAAGAAGGTAGCTCCTGACTCATGGGATACAGCTTGCTCTCCTTAAATGTTTGAAATCTTATGAGTACCAAGGCACTCTGGGTCATGCTTTGGGTCGGGCTGTTGATTTTGGTATGCAGGAAGGCCTAGAAGCCGATCATAAGCATGGGATTGCCGGAAGAAGTCTCTCCGCGGTTGATGCTTACAACCCGGAGGCTGCCAAAGCACGCTATGTTGACGCGGTTAAAGCCCTCGAGGATGTAGACTTCCCTTTGGTAAGTTTGTTGAAGTCTAAGAAGGATGTTGGGATGGATGAGGTTCTGGATGGCTTCCTACTGGACGGACCCCTTATTGGCCTTCCGGAAGCTGCTTATTTACAGCCATGCATTGAGCAGCTTTCCGTTCCTATTCACCATGCCGGTGATACAACGACCGTCGGGGAGACTTCCCTGTCCTTTGCTTTGATGAACGTCCATGCCCATGCTGAGGGGGCCAAGAAGTATGTTGCGACTCTCCGCCAACTGATGATGGATATAGTCTCTACTCCTCTGTCTTCCCAGACTTGGGTGGGTGAGGATAGTACTTCCGTGGCCCCTCTCTCCGTCGAGGATTATGATGAAGAAGACACGGATGAGGCCCTGGGAAGCGTCGTTGCCGTCCCTAAGTTTGAGACTTGTCGCTTTTAGCTTCATGTTTGTGCCGTGACCTTATGTGGTCTGTTATGGCGGCTAGTTGTATCCTGAACACTTGTACGTTTCTCTTTTTGTATGTCGCGGCCGTGTGTGGCTATTTCTTTTTGCGGCTTATAAATAAGTAAATTAACGTGTGTTTTTTACACGCGGCCGTAGTTGGCCTTTTGTTGCGTTTCAGAGCTTTAACACCGTATGTTCTTTAACCTTTTTATTATTACTGTTGTACGTTCGTGATAGATAGTCTTATGAATATTTGTGGGTTATTCTACCCCCAATGTTGGGTTTGCAATACCTCTTACACACCTGAGCTAATTTAGAGGTTTCTCAACTTTATTATACGTGATAAATAAAATAGTGGAGCGTAAGGCTCCTGCGTGCGCGTCTTAACAACTGATATAACTTTGCAAAGCCAAAATAATTTTATTGGACTTTAAGAACCTTGTAGAGGTAAGCTAATACCTGCACTTTTTCATTAATGATTTAAAAGAGCATTACCAATAAATGAAAATTGAAATATTACCCTCCGAAGCATCATACGTGCCGGGCAGTGCTTACACTTCATGTATATTGTAACAACCAGCAATTTTCGGAATTTTAAATGACTATTTTACCCTTTGACTTTTTGGGTCTGACTTGACCTTTTGACTTTTGGTCTTTTATTGTCACATAAAAGCGATTACCGCGTAACCGGTAATGTTTCGAACCATATTTAAATAATAAATCATATTTATTATTACATCTCTCATGTGCAAGTTATTTTTAACTTATTTGACTTGAAAACGAAAAAGATATATGTTATTCCTAAGCTGACTTATCAAAAACGACCCACTAAATCACGTTTTCACGACTCGGACTCTAAAGCAATTTGATGTAAAACGACATTCCGGACAACTTTTTAGTTTTGCCCGAGACCCGAAAACAAGCAGAAGATGACTAAAATACCCTCGCAAAATTTTAGAAACGTCTTCGGACGCGTACCGACACAAAAATAATTAAATTTTATTTAATTATCGCTTTTTATTAAATAAAAATATTTAATAAACTATTTATCATATTATTCAGAAAGCGTTTAATTAAAAACGCGAATATTCAAGTTTACAGTTTTATTTTACGGACAAAACTTACCCAATGACTATACAAATAAATAATAAACAATTTATATAAATGTTATAAAACATTTATGAAAACTAGTCATGTAAATACTCATTTTTATGGAAAAAATCATTTCGAACGCAATGGCGCAAGTTTCGTGCTTTGAATCCTCCGTTAAGTAGCTTAAACGAGCCCCGAATCATTATTTACCAAAATTTACACTTTAGGTCCCTGTGGTAATATTTTCAGAATTAACCCCCATCTATTTGTGACTTGTCACATTTATCTTATAACTTTTAATATATTTATATATATATATATATATATATATATATATATATATATATATATATATATATGTTTTATTTTTTTCATTTTCATTCTTAAAAGCACACACACTACACTTCTCTATCTCTCTCCCAATTTTCCGGCGACCACCACCGGTCGGATTCCGGCCAACCCACCTCCGGCGACCACTTTTTCCGGCCAAACTCCGGCGAACTCAAAATTTATAAAAAGGTAGATACATCCCCGATCTACTACCTCACTCGTAGCCACGTCACCACCACTCCCGCCACTACAGCCGCCGCCATCATCAACTCGTCGCCACCATCATCGTCATCATCATCACCTTACCACCTCCAACCGCCACCCACAGAGGTCGTGGTGGTTTCTTAAGCCACAACCACTTAGGGTGCGTGTGGTTTATTATTAAGCACAAATGTTGCGTATGGTTTTGTTCTCAACCCACAGGGTTGGGTGGTGGCAGCCACCACCAAGGGTGCGTTTGGCAGCCACCACACCACCAAGGGTGTTTGTTTTGTGGTTTATAGCACCGAACAAGGTGCGTTTGGTTGTGCAGTTTCACGAACAGGGTGCGTTTGGTTGATGTAGAAAACGCAACAAGGGTGCATTTGGTTCTCATATCTGCACCAAGGGTGTGTTTGGTTATTAAAATAGCACCAGGGGTGCGTTTGGTTGTTAAAACGCAGCAAGGGTGCGTTTGGATCTGGGTTTTGTAGCGAGTAGGGTGTGTTTGGTTGTTAAACGCACAAAGGGGCGATGATATCGGTTTTAGCACGCATAGGTGTGTTTGGTTTTAGTAGAAAAACAACTAGCGGCGTCGTTTGGGTTGATATATAAATTAATAAGGGTGCGTTTTTGGGATAGCAAAGAAACACCCAAGGTGTTTTTGTTTTGGTTAACAAAATACATAAGTGGTACGTTTTGGTTGGTTGTAGAAGCACCAAATGGTCGATTGGTTGGCTGTTTAACCGCGAGGAGTGCGTTTAGGGTTAACTGAAACACCATAAGGGTTGTGATTGGGTGGCAGGAAAACCCAATAGGGTGCGTTTTGGATTAATATAAACATCGATTAATAAAAATTAATATTAATATATATATATATATATGATAAAATATATTATCTGAATATAGACCAAATCTAAAGGTTTGTTAAATTGGTTAAATAAATATGCTATTTAATAATTTGTCTAGTTAGATATAAATTAAAACGTGGACATTTTGCAACACGGGTTGTTTGGAAAGTGGAAAATATTAGATTTTATAAATATAGGAAACGTCGTATAAACGAATAGTTTATGCCGAAATTTATAAAAAGTTCTATACTTAATAAATTTCATTATAATTTCTATTAACTTAGAAAAACCGATAAAAGACGAAGTTATATAGTCTTAAGATTGTTGATTTGTAATTATACAATAACCAGATGAACAAACGGGAACTATACTTTTATAGATAGGACAATTATTTTAACTAAAACCCGTCAAAGAAATAATATACTAAATTATAGAATATTATTTTATAATTCCCGACTAGAAGATAAAGTCATAACTTTTGTAAAAGCTTTGAAAACATCGTTTACATAATTCTCAACTATAAAACGTGCGTTACTTTTATAACAATGATTCTTTATTATCTTATATGGTGATTTCCGAAAATGTGTTGAAATTATGTTGTTTCAATTATTTTTCTCACGTCCTTTATATAATACTTGCAAGGTATTATATACCTCGATTATTTATATAATTGGTTTCTTTGTTATATAATTCACGGTATGAGTTATATAATTGTTTATTTTTCATATGTAATATATACGGAATATATTACACACTTTGCGTTTACTTTCGATTTATTTTATTTAAACAACCACCAAACTATTACAACTTGAAATCTAAATCTTTATCAACGTGTCGCGTTGACGTAACCATTCATTGGGAAACCCAAATACATTATCCTAGGCTAGTGGGTCTTAGCCGTTAAGATAAACCGCAACTTCTTGATCGAGTCGTTCCGGTTTTCCGTTTGTGCTGTGCTTAATATGTGCAGTTCTGCAACATCAATGTGAGTTTATAGCCCCATGTTTTACATGTTTTACATATATTTTGGGGTGAGAACATGCTTGTTTACATTTCCCTTTGGTGAAGCAGTCACATTGGGAGTTCGGGCTATGAGTTTATTCATCTGTTTGAAGCTACTTCGGCTATCCCAAGGAGTTCCATTGAAATCGCTCATCATTGTGCACTTCTTCATGCTTTGAAGAACGGCAGTGTATTTATTCAGCTAATTTGATAGAAATCTGTTTAAACCTTGCGCGTTTCCCTCCCGTTCAGCTTTTTGTACGTCCTTAAGCAAATCCCGGAGACGGTAGGCGTATTGGATCGCTTCTGCCTTTTATCTGGCATAACTTTCAGTCCTTCAGCGTTTACTTGTAGCCTAAAAACATCCCCCTCACTGCATTTCGAAAGGTCCACTTTTTGGATTTAGCTTCATATTTATTTGCCGAAGAGTTTTGAATGTTTTTGCTATGTCTCGGATAATTTATTCTTCTGTATGACTTTTTATGACCAAGTCGCCGACATATACTTCCAGGTTACGTCCGATATGCTTTTGGAATGCCCTGTCTACTAAGCGTTGATAGGTTGGCCCGGCATTCTTTTAGCCGAACAGCAATACTTTGTGTTACAAATATCCCTTGGCTCGTGATGAATGCTGTTTTTTCTTCATCTTCCTCTGCCATTTTGATTTGTTGGTACCCTTTGTATGCATCCAGGAAGCACTTAAAAGGGTATCCGCAGAGAGACTCTACTTTCCAATCTATCTCCGGCAAGGGATAACCATCCTGAGGGCATGCTTTGTTTAGATCTTTGAAATCCACACACATTCGCCAACTCCCATCGTGTTTCTTGACCATGACCGGGTTGGATAGCCAGCTGTGATAGTTGGACTTCTTTCATGATTCCGGCATCTACCAATTTTTCCACTTCCTCCCGGATCGCTTTATTTCTTTCCGGCGCTTGCCCCCTTTTCTTTTGTCTGATAGGTAGGCCTCATTCTCGGACATTTAGGCAGTGCTCCGCTATGTGCCGCGGGACGCTCGTCATGTCTGTTGTCTTCCAGGCAAAAACATCCAGGTTTTGTCTGAGCAAAGCACATAGTTCTTTGCGTCCCTTTTTTGTTAGGGTAGATCCTATGACTATTGTTTGCTCGGGGTATTCAGGATGAATGACCACTTTTATCTTCTCCTCCAACACCTGACTGGTCACGGGGTGTTGTGTGTTAGGCCCGGAGATCATTGCACATTCCATCGGGATGGCTCTGCTGCTTCGTATCGTTATCGTTCCTCCTTTTACCGGGAATTTTAACATTTCGTGTGCCGTGGCTGGTACGGCACGAATCTTTCTTATGCCTATTTTGCCTATTATTCCATTGTGTTGAGATGGTAACCTGATAACCATGAAGTTCATCCATGCGG
>BQNB010100443.1:7466-24700 GCA_026074375.1 Tanacetum coccineum
TGGAAGTAATGTTAGAAAGTGGCAAAGCATGGTTTGAGTGATAAAAGGTTCAAGGGGTGGTTTGGCTAAAAGGGAAGTTCTAGCATGAGGCTATGTATAGAAGGGTCAAAGATACATAAAAGAGGTAAACTTGAAAATTTTGTTCTCTCTTGTTGGTGGTCCCATATTGTTGGTTGATCATTTAGCATATAGCAGTATGATATGCATGTCATAATCCCCAAGAATTAGTTCACATAGAAAGTTGATAGGATGATAAAATTGAAAAGATCATCTAAGTCACATGCAATAGTCTTTTACCATTCTTAGTCCTAATGAGTGAATTACAAAGTTAAGGCATAATGTACAAGATAATATAAATAAGAATAAATATCTCTAATTGTTTTGCAAACATGTTCACTTTTGTTTTCTACTCATCGTGTCCTTGAGAGCTTTTCCAATTGACCTTAACCCTTCCTAGTGAGCATCTCGTTGTTGAGCTTGAAGGTTTATAGTTTCGTAGAGATAGGTGTTCAAGTGTGGACTTTCATAAGGAGGGTTTTGACGGACTCTAGAGATGACATTGGATGAGGAGGAGACGTTTTGAGAAGGAAGAAGAATTGGAATGAAACGATTTTTCATCATTTTCATCAACAATGTCATCTAATAAACGAGATAAGGATGGATATTTTAGAGTGGTGAAAGAGGAGCTAGCATTTGAATCACGAGATCTTTTCTTGCCATGATCCGATCGAGTCTTTCGCTCATAATGAGGAGCGAAGTGATGCATGACTCGATCATGTGAGAGGTAGTGATCAATTGCTAACTCAGGAAAGATGGACACAACATGTTTGAACAATCTAGTCAAAAGCATTCCATAAGGTAAGAGTTCCTTAGGTTTGTTTCGAGCCTTTTCCATTCTTTTAAGAATGAAAAATGCTAGATTGTATGGAGTAAAGGTTTCAACGCAATAAAGCATATGATAAAGACATGCCGATACATGATCTCGATGACCTCCTAGACAAATGACATTTTCACGAATGATATCAACCCATGGTTTCATATGAGGTTGAATTTCGCGGGTTAAAATTTTGTTTTTGTCTACGACAACGGGTTTCTTGTTTTTGGTACGAGTGACTTGACCTTGTTGAGGAACTTGAATAAGAGACTTGATGACATTTGGAGAAGGAGGAGTGGTTTTGTAACGACCTTTACTTGGAACACTTATTGACAAATAGTCGAGTGACCATATGTCAGTATGTGACACTTAACCTTTGAAAGGGATTTTCAAGATGTGACCAAATTCCTCGAGAGTGAGAGAGAATGACTTATGTTGTATGACAAAATTGACCACAAAATGACCCTTAGAGTTATAGTCAAACGTGAGTTGACTACAAAACTCGAGAACAAAACGAGGAACAATTTGTTCGTTTATGTTCAACAAACATTCAAAACTAATTAATCCAAACTTAGCATGGATATGACTCATGTTTTCAAAGTTTTGACTCACAACCCTACCCTCATGAAAGTACCATTTTTCAAGGCTTGCAATTGTGTTTCTTAGTTATACATTATATCCTAGTAGTCCTAATTGTACAAAATTGAAAAAAAATGAAAAATCTCCAATTTCAATTTTTGTGTTCATCATGAACCCTAGACTCAAATTGAAACAAAATAGATGACATGAGTTACAATTGATGATCTTTGTGATGTTATGGATGATTATTAGTGATGATTTGATCTTCAATTAGTGTTTTGGTGGTTGATTTTGAGTTTTGGGTTGTTTTGGTTCGTGTTCGTCGCACCAGCAGGGAAGAAGAGTGTTTGGTTGTGAGTTTTGAAATTTTTTTGACTAAGTGTAAATATTTGTTGTTTGATGGTGGCGTTCCCATATCTATCAAGGGGCCGTCTGAAAGAGGTTAGGGGCCGCCTGAGATATGGGGGCCGCCCGTATTATAAAAATTTTGGACTTTTACATTTTAACACGAATTTACTAGGAAGAGTGACTAATTAATTTGCATTTCGCGAATTAAAAATATCTAACTAGCTTCGGATGAAGTAGTTAAATTGTCACGACGCGGAATGGAACGCGAAATAAAATCGAGACAGAAGAAAGAGAAGCGGACTAACATGATTTATGGAATGTGTTCCATCATTCCTAAACTAAGACATTAGTAGTTAAATGATTCACGTTTAAGGGGTTTCGTAAGAATTTCGGCGATGTTGTCGACAGACGGCACTTTTTCAATTGAGATATGTCCTTTCTGGACAATATCACGAAGAAAGTGGTGACGAATTTTGATATGTTTGGTTCGGGAGTGTTGCACTGGGTTTTTGCTAAGGTTAATTACGCCTTTATTGTCGCACATGATCGAGACGTCATCGAGTAGAACATCGTAGTCGATACGAGCTTGTTTCATCCATAGTGCTTGTTCACATGCCTTTCTGGCGCTTACGTATTCGGCTTCGGTAGTGGATATAGCAAGAGCGGTTTGTTTCTTCGAGAAGCAAGATGTCAAACAACATCTCACGAATGTACAAATACCGCTAGCGCTCTTTCGGTTCACATAATCTCCCGCATGATCATAGTCAGCATATACTACTGTTTCTATGCCGATTCCCTTAGGATATAATCCTAAGTGTGTAGTGCATTTAATGTATCAGAAGATACGCTTGGCTGCTTCAAGGTGAGAGGTTTTAGGAGCCTCTTGGAAGCGGGCACAAAGTCAGACATTAAACATGATATCGGGCCTACTTGCCGTTAGGTATAATAAACTACCTATCATGCCTCGATACTTGGTACTATCTACCGACTCACACTCTTCATCTTTCGTGAGTTTGGTATCGGAGGACATGGGGGTTTTCATTGGTTTAGATTCTTCTAAGCCAAATTTCTTAAGCATTTCTTTAATATATTTAGATTGATTAAATAAATTACCATCTTACATTTGTTTTATTTGTAATCCAAGGAAGAAGTTAAGTTTACTCATCATGCTCATCTCGAACTCATCATGCATGAATTTGGCAAATTCATCACACATTTCTTGACAAGTCGAGCCGAATATAATGTCATCGATATATATTTGAACAATGATGAGGTTTGAACTTTTTTTCTTGGTAAAAAGAGTGTTATCTACCATTCCCATTTTGTATTCTTTTTTAATAAGAAAATATTTTAACCTATCATACCAAGCTTTGGGTGCTTGTTTAAAACCGTATAAAGCTTTTTTAAGTTTATAAACATGATCCGGTTTTTCAAAGTCAATGAATCCTGAAGGTTGTGCCATGTAAACCTCCTCATTGATAAAACCGTTCAGGAATGCACTTTTTACATCCATTTGGAATAGCTTAAATCTAAAGTACAAGCATAAGCTAATAGTATCCTAATTGACTCAAGTCTAGCAACCGGGGCATAAGTTTCATCATAATTGATGCCCTCTTGTTGATTATAGCCTTGAGAAACTAACCTAGCCTTATTTCGAGAAACAATACCGTTCTCGTCTAACTTATTTCTAAACACCCACTTAGTTCCTATGATTGTCATACTCCTAGGTTGTGGCACTAACTCCTAAACGTCGTTAGCAATGAATTGATTTAATTTATCTTGCATGGCGACTATCCAACTATCATCTGTTAAGGCTTAATTCACATTCTTAGGTTCTATAGTTGATATAAAACAAAAGAAGTTACTTTGGTTTTGGGTTTGTGATCTAAGGGTTATTTGGTTAAGGTTTCCTATGACATTTTCTAATGGATGGTTCCTAGATTCCTTAATATTGACTATTTCATTAATCTCTAAAGTTTCATCCTCATTGTCTTTTTATAGGTCTTTTTGTTCGGTAACCTTAATTGCTTCTTCTTCATGTAAGTCATCATCCACCAAGGGTGATGTCTTAGAGGGTGGAGGAGTCTCATCGAAGGTCATGTTGAGTGATTCTTCAACTTTCTTAGTATGTTTATTAAGGATGATGTAGGCTTTACTATTTTAGGAGTAACCTAAAAAGACACCTTCGGATGAATTTGGGTCAAATTTGGTAAGGTAGTCTTTATTGTTTAAAATGAAGCACTTGCTTCCAAACACTCTAAAATAATCAAGAGTAGGTTTCTTGCCTCTCAAGAGTTTGTAATGTGCTTTTCCTATGATGGCTCTAATTAGGATTCAGTTAAGAATGTATGTTGAAGTATCTACGACGTTACACCAAAACTTTTGTGGTAGCGATTGCTCATTCAACATAGTCCTACTCATTTCTTGACGTGTCCTATTTTTCCTTTCAACCACGCCATTTGATTGAGGTGTGCATGGAGCCGAGAAGTTATGTGCAAAACTCTCCAAATTCCACCTCATTATCAAATTCCCTATTGTGGTCGTTCTTATTGACAGTATTGTACATCCTAATTGGTTTTGAATTTTCTTACTAAATATTTCGAATTGATCGAAGGCTTCGGTTTTATCCTTAATGAATCTAGTCCAAGTATACCTAGAGTAGCATCTACTATGACTAAGGTGTAGCGGTTTCCTCCGTAACTCCGTACGACAGATGGACCGAAAAGATCCATATGAAGGAGTTCTAAGCATCTAGTCGTTGAGACTATATTCATAGCTTTGTGACTAGAGTGAGCTTGTTTTCCAATTTTGCAAGCATCATAGAAGTGTTGATCAAACTTAAGCTTAGGTAAGTTTATAACTAATTCCTTAGATGTCAACGATTGAATGAGACGCATATTTGCGTGACCTAATATCCTATGCCACAACGTGGAGTTTTCATCAATCGTTGCTAGACAAATTTGGTCTTTAGGCTTATTTCCTAATTTCATCACATATAAGCCTTTCTTCCTAATACCTCTACCTATGACCTTACCATCTTTGGTGATTTCATTATCATGTTTAGAGAGAGTTACTCTACACTTATTATCATATATTTGTCCTACACTTAGCAAGTTAAATCTTAAGTTATCTACATGTTCTACATTATCTATTTTGAGAGAGTCATTTAAAATCGTACCTTTGCCAATGATGTTACCGCGAAGATTGCTACCAAAAATAACATTACCTCTGTTGTTCAACCTTGTAGCTTGAGAAGAGGTTTTGGTTACCCGTCATGTGTTTGGAGCATCCGCTATCCTTTATCCACTCATCGGGTTCCAAGTCGACTCCAAGGCATATATATTTATATAGGACAATAACTCAAACATTTGGTCCCCAATATCTCATGGGTCCAAAGTTGTTAGTGCTAAACATCCCTTGCATTTGATGCAATTGGTTGGGATATGGAAATGGAAGACACATTTTCCATGGCATGTAATTTTAACGTTGGAAATTGTTCTAAGTTACAGGAAAGCCATGAGGTTGATTTTGTCGACCAACGTTCCTTTTTGGTTATGGTGTCTTAGGATGAGGATAATTATTATTGACTCTTTTAGGTGGTGGAGTTTTTGATCTAAAATTAGGTTTTGAAAATCCAACTCCAGGTTTTGACAATGGCTTATAAAATTGTTTAACTGCATTATCACTAGCAACGAGAACTTTAACATTGTTTACTATTATGTGTTTTGGTCTAGGACCCAAAATAGATTTTTGAAAAGACACACTTTTTTCAGATCCAGGCGTAGCTGCTGGCGGTCCCATAATTATTTTAGGGGGCACCTATACAATATGGGGGTCGCCCAAATTTATGGGACCTCCATCAGTGGACGCCTTTTTTTGAGCTTTTACAAATTTTATTTCTTTAGTTCTACTAGATGATGCTTCAAATGAACTAAACCCCAAACCTAATTTTTTACCGGAGGGTTTTTGATTACTTAACATTTCATTTAGACAATGTTTACTCTTTTCAAATTTATTTAATCTAATGGCTTCCTCTTTGAGTTTTTCATTCTCAATTTTAAGCATATGACATTTTACACATTCGAGATCAACTCCCTTGTTTTTCTCAAGTGTAGACACTTTTTCTTTTAGAGTACTAAGTTCTTTTTCTAAACTATTTCTAGGCTTTTAATCTTTTGTTTTTAGTGATTATCTTTAAACTCATTTTGCACAGTTTATCATATTCATTATCTAAAGCTAAATCATCTATTGATGAGTTTTCATCACTAAACTAAGAGGATTCGGAGCATACCTCACTTGATGCTTGAGCTACGAGACACGTTTTGTCTTTGACATTCTCATCATCTTCTTCACCGCTATCACTCCAAGAACCTCCGACAAAAGCTCTTTGGTTCTTGTCTTTCAGTGGTTTTGGACATTCTCTAGTAAGATGATTTGGATCGCCGCATCTAAAGCATTTTCTATCACCTTTACCGTTCTTGTCATCACGGCTTCTTTGAAACGTCTTTTTGTCGTTCCGAGGTTGTCTCACGAATCTACCTTTTCTCTTAAAGAACTTCTTGAAGTCTCTAACCGCCATGGCGTATTCTTCATCTTCACTTCTAGAAGTCGAACACTCCTCATCACTAGATTCTTTCTTAGCCTTTAAAGCAAGAGATTTTCTTTCTCCCTTAGCTTTGACTATTTTAGAATCTTTCTTGATGATCATCTCATGAACTTTAAGATTCTCGATGAGTTCATCAAGTGACAGTGATGTTAAGTCTTTCGACTCTTCAATCGTCGTGACCTTTGCTCTCCATTTAGGATGTAGAGCCCTAAGAAACTTCATAACATACTTCTTGCTAGAATAACCTTCATAAAAAGATTTTAGACTAGTAATGATAGTATTAAATCTAGAAAAAGCACTATCTATAGTTTCGTCTTCAGAAATAACGAATTGTTTATATTGTTGTACCAAAAGGTCGATTTTGTTATCTTTGACTTGATTATTACCTTGATGGGTGATTAACAAAGTTTTCCAAATTTCTTTTGTCGTAGTACACATAAAAATTCTTTCATATTCTTTTCTTTGAAAAGCATTGTAAATAACCATTTTAGCTTCGTTATTTTTCGCAAGCTTTTAAGATCGTCACTTTGTTTTTCAAAAGGGATAACCTCATCTAATTTGGTTTCTAGATTTAGTTGAATAGGTTGAAAATCACCATTAGTAATAACATGTTAGTTATCAAGATGTTTTGATTTAACATATGTCTCGAATCTATTTTTCCAATAAATAAAATTGTCACTTTCAAAAAGTGGTGGTCTTTACATGGATTGCCCTTCTAGATATTTGTCAAAGTCCATATATCGATCCAAGCTTTAAAATACAGTATATTTTAAAAATTTTGAGTGACCATGGCTTCTAATACCAATTGTGGAAACTAGAAGGAGGGGTTGAATAGTTTACAGGTTCGTTTTATGTTTTAAAAGTTTGCTTTCAAAATTCTTAGATTCGAGTTGTATGTTCAACAAATCAACAATATGAATCAATAATGTAAATATCTAAACTAAAACTAAATGAAAATCACAACAATATATAAAGAGATGAGAGAAGGAACAATCAAACCAAGACACCAAGATTTAGAGTGGTTCGGCTACAAAGCTCTTCTTCGCCCTACTCCACTCCCTACTCGAGATTTTACTATGTCAACAAGCTCACTTCAGGCGGAGAAAACCGTTTACACGTCTCTTACGTTATTTTCTGACACTAAGCTAAATGTCGAGTCCTAATCTTAGCTAGAACCAATCTACCACTTCAAAAACACTTTACACTCACAAGATCTACACTATCGGATTTACACACAATCCGAAGCACACAATTACACAAGATGATTACAATAGAGATTTGATACTTAGAAGAAGAGATGAGATGTCACTAAATAACAATTCGTTTCTTAGCGAATACGAATGTTCTTTTCTTGCACTTGATAGAGAGGAGAGATGAGAAGAAGAGATTATATCACTTTAAACAAGATCAAATAATGTTAGTGATCAAGAGATTTAGTGACAGAAAGAAGGTTTTTAGAGAGAGAAAGAAGACTAGAAAAATTCGTGCAAAGATGTATATTTTTCTGCCAGAAATAGTGAAGTATTTATAGACAGGAATCCCAACGGTCATCTGCAGGCGGTCCTGGCGGTCCCACATATATCTGGGGGCCGCCAGACCTATAAGGGGGCTGCCTAGTCGACTCCGCTCCTGTTTTTGTCTTTTTGTGAGGATTGTTGTATCTGGTATGAAAGCTTCCATTTTGAGAGGAAAAATTGAATTTCAAATTTAAGTTTTAAATAAAACTTTTCTTTTAATTAGAAAATATTTTGTATATTTATTTTTCTAAAAATACATTTGTAAAAATATGATGGTTAAGAAAAAATATTTTCTTGATCACTAATCATGCTTAATGATTTGTTTGTCGATACCTTAAGTGATTACAAATATTAGAAATGGAATTTTACGATCAATAGTTCGTAAACGTTTATTTTTATCTTAAACGTTTTTACATTTTGTTATTATCAAAACATTGAGAGGTCGAAAAATATAAATAACGTTTATAGACATTATTTGTATTAACACTTGCAACTGGTACTTATGGGTTTATCTTGTGTCTTATGTCTTTGAATGGTACTTATGGTTTATTTTTTGAATGTATGTTCTAGCAAGAACTAAGAAATGACTATAATTGGAATTTGTTTATTTTGGTTGTTTATTGTTTTTACTAAGTGTGGTACTTAGGTAAGAAATTCACTATAAATAGTTGGTTAAGGAACAACATTACTAACATAGTTGTTGTTATTGTTTTAATTTTGTTTATGTTTTTTATGTATGTTTAAGTAAAAATCACTAGAATTGATAGGAATGTGCTACCGATTTTAAAAGATAACGAAGATGTATAAAAGAAACTTGTGTTTGTATCATGTTGATGATTATCATCATCTCATCAGTTTGCTCTATTGTCATTACTTGGTCTGTAATTGTTTTTTGGCTTTTTTTCACGTCACGTCTTTGATGCCCGTCATATTTTTCTAGTTATGTATTGATATTGTGTTTGAGGAATTTTGTCTGTTTTTCATACTATCTATGTTAAAAGGTTTAGTATCATCAATTTTAGTCTTCGAGTTTTGACTTTTATGGTTGTTCACTTACTTATTTCACTCTTTCATAATTTAGATAAATCATGTCAAAGTAATATCTTTAGGTAAAGCTAAAGATAAAGGTCCTGCTGGAGATAAACCCGAAGGTAGACCTCCTCATCGACCCATATTAACCTAGAGGTAGACTAACAGGTCGTCTAGTTGCTACACCTAAAGGTGCTAGTTTAGGTAGAGGTGGAAGAGCATTCAGATCTGATGGAAGAAATGTACGGGAAGACTGCACATGTCATCCTTGTGTTGGTGATAGGAAGATACGGGAGCGGGTTTGTGGTGGACCTTCCAAAAAAAGAAGATTTTTTTTGGATTTGGTCCTCTAATGGATATTGGTTTGGCCTTAACATGTACATCGAGTACCCCAAGCATCGGCAACTCGTTAGCTCATCATGCTTGTATAGCCTCTTCATACGAGCTATGCTTTAGCCAATCCTAAATTATCATATTTTGCAAAGGGTTAATGCGTCATATTGGGTTAACATGAGTCATAACGAAATCATGAGTTGCGACAGGTGTTGTAATAAGAATGTCAAAAAAGAACTGTACAAGTGTTTCTCAAGATTATGTAAGTGGCTATCGTATGCGCTTCCAAGAAATAATAGTTAATAATAGCTAATGAGTTTTAAATTGTAAAAGAATCGAATCGTGTTTAGCTTAATTAACAACATCATCAATATATAGAAATACTTTTTAAATATAAAAATCTGAACTTGGTTATGTCTCATTCTAAGTAAGTGACACCCGAATCCAATGGTATATGTCCGCGTATATGCCGGACAGGCTAGTAGTCCGAATGGGCCACATAAAACCCAAGCGAACCACTCAAGACCAATCGAATCATTCCAGACCAAGCAAGCTATTCAAATCCGAACGGGCCACAACAGTCCGAACGGGCCACAACAGTCCGAACGGTCCATAACGTTCCAAACAGGTGTCAGCGTATATACCGAACGGACCCCACATCCGAACGGGTCGTACGGGATCCGGACGGGCGTACTACATCAACCCGAAAGAAGACAAAACGTTAGACTCGATAAAGAATGACACCTCTTCAAACTATTGGATAATAGCAAGCACTTACGCAACATCGCTATTCCAGGAATTAAGGAGCGATGTCCCCAAGGTGTACCGACACCCAAGGCAAAGGCTAGGCATAGGTCGTCTCCTTCATTCCCAAGGTGTCAAGAACAGTACTTCCAAACAGTACTCCAAGTAGTATAAATACCCAAGCATTTATTACTTGACAGCCAGCATTTACTGCACACTCATACACACTTATTACTACAGCCTCCTCGGCTCTCATATACAGCCTCTTCGGCTCATATTCACATACTTACTCTCACGCCCGAGCTTGGTCCTGGGTCAACACCCGGGGCGAGCTAACGGGTGTTCTTTCTTATTTTCAGATAATTAAAGGGGATACTTCACCAAGAGACGAGGGAACGCACCCTAGACTCAAGGTACGGTATTTTACCTTAACATTTTGGCGCCATCCGTGGGACTCGTTTATCTCATCTACCAGCTAAGAGAGAATGACGGGACCATCTGGAGGAGAGTTGGACGGTCGGGACGAGCGAGAAGAGACTCCCCCTCCTCTCACCAAGGAGCAGATTGAAGGGCACATTTCGGCAATGAAGTCCATAATCAAAGATTATAACCGACAGAATAAGGCTGATCCGATACGTCTGGACTTTGGAACGGACAATATACCTCTGAATGAAGGGCGTGTCGCGAGAGGAAAAGATGTCGGCGAGGAAGACTTAAGCAAGCCCTTCAAGGAAAAACTAAAAACACCCCTCACAAGAAGGATCATTGAGTTCGCTGGCCCGGAATATGTTATGCCTGCCAACATCACGCTGTATGATGGGTCCACTGACCCAGCCGATCACTTAAATCGTTTTTCGATGGCAGCAAACTCAGGAGAATGGCCCATGCCGGTTTGGTGTCGGATGTTTCAGCAAACATTGGACGGAGGAGCCAGGGGTTGGTTCGAGAGTCTCCCACTCAATAGCATCAATGAATGGTATCAGCTAAGGGAAGCATTCACCAACAGATACTCAATAAGAAGGGCGTGTTACAAAGAGCCCCATGAGATCACCAAGGTTGTAAGAAGGGCTAACGAGACCCTACCGGCGTTCAAAGAAAGATGGACGGTGGAAACTGGTCTCATCATGGGTGTTCCGGAGGTCATGAAGATCTCGTCCTTCATGGATTCAATAAAATCTCCTGAGCTAGCAAAGCGCTTCTCAAGCAACATACCCAAGACCGTTGATGAAATGATGAGAAGGGTGGATGAATTTGTCCGAGCGGAAGAAGCGTATGCCCGCACGGAACTCCCACCGGGAGAGTCGAGGGACATTCATCGTCGCCTGTCTTTTCCGATAGGACCACGAGATGTCCATCAGAGATTGACCTTTCCAACCTCCACGAGGAGCGACAGAGACAACCGGAGTAGCCAAAGAAGAGACTATAAGGGAAATGACTATAAGAACCCTTACAAGGTAAGAGACAATTTCAGCGGGGGAAGGCATAGGGATCACAGAGCACCCTACCCCCAAAGAGACCAAGCAAACAAAGCAGTGCCTGTACTCTCTTTGGACTCTCTGATTAAGTGCCCCAAAGAAATTTTAGCTACCGAAACCCAACTGCAATTGCCAGCACCAAGACCAGTGGCAAACCCGTTGAGAACAGGCGACCCCGATAAATACTGTGACTATCATCAAGATAAGGGTCATCACACAAACGATTGCATACAATTAAGAAAACAATTGGAAATCGCCCTCGAATCAGGAAAGCTGAATCACTTGATGAAGGACTTAAGGCAAAGAGTAGGAAGGGGTCAAGGCAGAAACCCTCCCCCTCCACCCAAGGTAATCAACATGGTCAGAACTCTCTCCTCCAAAGAGAAGAAACGCAAGGACCGCGAAGCAACAGAAGCTTGGATGAACACCCCTATCACCTTCCCAGGGATCATATCAGATGATGCATCCGATGAACCTCTAATCATAGAAACCGAAGTGGAAGGTTACTTGGTAAGGCGTGTGTATGTGGACGAGGGTTCATCCGTGGAGGTCATGTTTGAACATTGTTTTGAAAATTTGCCTCCGAAGGTAAGGGCCGGACTAAGAGAAACAAGAACGGACTTGGTGGGTTTCGCCGGCGAGGTTGCGAAACCATTGGGGAAAATCGATCTGGAAGTATGCTTTGGGAGTGAAGGTCTGAGCAGAAGGATGTCCATAAAATTTTTAGTCGTTCGTGCTCCCTCTCCCTACAACATAATCTTGGGAAGACCAGTGTTAAAAGCACTACATGCTATCCCATCGACTATCCACGCAATGATAAGGTTCCCTACTCCGAAAGGAATAGCAACTCTGGTGACCCGGTCAACGATAATCGCAGAATGCAGACTTCGAGAAGAAAAACAAATACTGACGGAGAAGCAGCCGGAGGTCCATGAGACAGGACAGCCAGACGAAGGGGCAGACCGTACTGAGCAAATACTAGTCAATCCCCACTTCCCAGATCAAATTATTACCATAGGAGGAAGACTTTCTCCAGATTGCAAGAACCAACTAAAGACGCTCCTAATAAATAACATGGAGGTCTTCGCTTGGGAACCTTCTGACATGACCGGAGTGCCTCGAAAGATCATAGAGCACTCCCTCAATGTAAATCCATCTTTGGAGCCGTTCTGCCAGAAAAGGAGGACCTTTTCTCCAGAAAAAAGCAAAGCGGTCACTAAGGAGGTAGCCGAATGGGTAAAAGCAGGAATAGTCCGCCCAGTCAAGTACCCGACATATATCTCTAACCCAGTTCTAGTCAAGAAATGTGACGGATCATGGAGGATGTGTATTGATTTTAAAAATTTGAACTCTGCGTGCCCAAAAGACTATTATCCCTTGCCCAGTATTGACTGCAAGGTCGAAGCAGTCATGGGTTTCAAGTACAAGTGCTTTCTTGATGCCTACAAGGGGTACCCAATCGATTTTCAGATGGCAAGAGAAGATGAAGAAAAGACAGCCTTTTACACAGAGCAGGGGACATACTGCTACATGAAGATGCCATTTGGAAAACAAACATGAGTACCGATGGACCCCAGAGGCAGAAGAGGCTTTTTAGCAGATGAAAAGGCTGATAATATCCCTTCCATCATTAACACCACCCTTCTCGAAGGAGACACTGTATGCATACCTAGCAGTGGCAAAGGAGGCTGTCTCAGCAGTACTGCTGACAGATCGTAACGGAAGACAATGCCCAGTCCAATATGTGAGCAGAACGCTAAATGATGCCGAAAAGAATTATTCCCCTCTAGAGAAACTGGCCCTTTCTTTAGTTAACATGACGAGGAGGCTAAGAAGGTACTTTGAAGCTCATCCTGTCAAGGTTATTACGGACCAACCCATAAAAAATATACTAAGCAGAGCAGAAGCCTCAGGGAAGTTAGCCAAGTACGCTGTGGAGATAGGGACATACAAAATTTCATTCATACCCAGGAATGCTATAAAAGGCCAAGTCTTGGTAGATTTCCTGTCAGAGGCTCCGGAGGGAGAGGCAGAAAAAGAGTACTTTTAAATGCCTGAAGTACCACCTGAGGTAAATGACACTGAACTCTGGACACTTTTCACGGACGGAGCAGCCAGCCTGAAAGGCTCTGGAGCAGGTCTCGTGCTAATCGGACCTAATGGCTTGGAGTATACTTATGCCCTTCGGTTAACATTTGTCAGTACCAACAATGGAGCAGAGTATGAAGCTTTCCTCGCAGGGTTGCGTATTACGAGAAAAATGAGGGTGTCAGGAATAGAGGTGAAGGTAGACTCCAAATTGGTTGCTAATCAAATCAATGGGACATATGAAGCTACCAAAGAGTCAATGATCAAGTATTTGGCCAAAGCCAAGGAGCTTATCTCAGAATTCAAGACGTTCTCCATCGAGAACATACCAAGAGAAGACAATCAGAAGGCAGATATTTTAAGCAAGCTGGCTACAGTTCCTTTCAGCCACCTCACCAAAGAGATTCTAGTGGAAGTGCTAAATGAACGATCAACCGACGCCAAGGATGTACAAACCATTGTGGAAGAGGAAGGGGAGAACTGGATGACTCCCATCATCAAGTATTTGGAAGAGAGAATCTATACTGATGGAAACAACTGATATAAGATTACAGACTAAAAATTAACTGAAATAAAACCTAATTTAATCTACGGAAACAGATATAGAAATGGCGGGATCCTTAAAAACTACAGGGAAACAAAACATTAGTTATAAAGGTGAAATCCTAAAATAATTAAATCTACAATAAAATACGGGAACAAAATCCGGTATCGGGAAACCTAAATGCTAAAAAATTAAGAAAATAAATGCTAAAATTAAATTTAAAAATCAAAATTAAATTCTAATTAACTTAATTTCGAAAAATAAAAAAAACTAGAAATAAAAAACAGAGGTGTTATGAATGTAAAAACGAAAAAAAACGGTAGAATGAGGAGTAACGTACTCGACAAAACGTTTCAAAACATGAATTTTAAGAAATTTAGCCTCAGAACTAAATTATACTATTTTTCCTAACACTAAATAGAACAAAATGAAAATTCTCTTAACAAAAAAGAAAAATATTTTTTATTAATTTATCTGATTTTTTAAAGAATTTATATAGATATAAAAACTAATTAAAACTAAAGAAAGATAAAAAAGAAGACAAAAAAATAAAATTATAAAAAAATTCTGACAAAAATAAAAATAAATAAGAAAAAGTTAACAATTCAACAAATATAAACAATCCCCAAATTTTACTGTTTTTATAAAAGTTAAATTAAACTATTAAATTAAACCTAATTAACAAAATAATAATACAATACTTTGTGTTGAACGTTTTGGGGCGACTAACCAAGTGAACGGACACAAGGTACTAATGAAGTAACAGGGAACTAACTAAGGGATTAACAAAGGAACTAATAAAAGAGGAAATTACAACAAATGGTCCTCCTGAAGACACTAACCTCATACCCATCTCTCTCTCTCTCACACACACACACACACACACACATATTATCAAAAAGCCAAAGAAGCAAAGCTGTTCTAAGAGGGCATGAGGGAGTATTTTTCAAAAAGGTGTCATAAGCTCAAGTGAACTAAATAAGACTAGAAAAATGTGAAGCATATGGGGCTGTCAGAACTTATTAAGCTTATAGGGCTAATTTTGCTTTTTCTTCTTGAGGTTTTAAGCTGCAAAATAACTAGACACTAGTTGAATAAGCTACTAGACCTAAGGGTATCCCTAAAATAAAGCTAGGTCACTTAATAACCCTAAAATACAAGCTAATATGCCAATATAGCTATATTGACAGTTTTAAAAGAAAACAAAAAATGTGACTGTTATATGCTAATTTAAGCTAACCTAAAGGGGGATAAATAAAGCTATAAAACTGTGAAGCATATAAACCCGAACGCTCAGAACACAAACTATAAATAAAAGCAAAAAGATCCTAAGGCTTAATTATAATTAAAACGGCTTAATTTCAATTTCATAAGGGCTTGAGGGGAGTATTTTTCATAAAAGGTGCATAAGCTCAAGTGAACTAAATAAGCTAGAAATGTGAGCTTATGGGGCTGCAGAAACTTATTAAGCTTATGAGCTTATTTGCTTTTTCTTTGAGGTTTTATGCTGCAAAATAAGCTAGAAACTAGTTGAATAAGCTACTAGACCTAAGGGTACCCTAAATATAAGCTAGGTCACTTAATAAGCCCTAAAATAAGCTAATATGCCAATAAGCTATATTGACAGTTTTAAAAGAAAACAGAAAAATGGTGACTTTAAAGGCTAAATAAGCTAACCTAAAGGGGAAAATAAGCTATAAGATCTTGGGAGCTTAAAGGACTAGTAAAAGGCTATAAATAAAAGCTAAAAGATCCTAAGGCTTAATACAAAATAAGCAAGAAAAATGGGCTGAGTTATGGTGCTCAGCACCAGGGTAAGGCAATACAGTGGCTAGGGGCTTTTTGGGCTTATGAAAAATAAGCTCTTATGAGCTTTTGAGTCAAAACAAACCACAAACAGATTAAAAGGGGTCTCCAATGAGCTTATTTTCAAAACCTAAGAGCTTAGGGCTTAATTAAACATGCTGGTTTAAGGGGTGCAAGTTGGCTGATTTTTAAAAATCATGCACACTAACTTTTTGACTCTTACTTGGTCAAACCAAAGGGACAGCAACAAGGTTGGTTTATTTGGCTAGAAACACAAACAACAAGCACAAAATTAGTGTGCTTAAGCTGCATAAGCAGCTTGAGCACTTAAGCTCATTTTAGCTTATTCAATATTTGACAGAAACCAAAAGACACTTAAAAATTTATTCTTACACTAAAAGCTGTGATTAAAAAGGCTTAATAAAGCCTACACACTCAGCCAAAGTTGGCTGAGTGAGCTTGACCCATGCAAAACCCCATATGACCCATTTTCAAGTTAAACCAAACACCCCCTTAATTTATAAAAAAGGTTTTTTTAACTGTTTTTTATGGGTAATTAAGCTGAGAAAGGGATCACAAGTGAGTTTTAATAACTTTAACACATGTTTATATAAGTTTAAACAGAATTAAAAGCTTTAAATTATACTTCAAATTTTGACAATGGTAATTTTCACAAACACTTCTTAACTTTTATTTAAAACTGAAAGTATTACAACATAAGCTTACAAAACAAACTGAATACACTTAAAATGCTTAAAAGAAAGGCTTAGAATTAAAATTTAGCTAAAAACATAAAAAAATGGTGTCCTTGTGTTTTATTTTTCTATTTTTCTTTATAAAACAACTTTCAAACTTGGCAATTTTAGCCCCTAAAGTTTTATAAAAAAGGATTTTGGGCTTTTGTTGGGCTTGGGTTTGTATTGGGCTTGTATTGGGCCCACTGGGTTTGGGTTTGGGCCCAATAAGGTGTAGGCTTATGTTATTGGGCTTTTTAAGGCCCAATAAGGTACAGGTTTGGTTATTGGGCTTTTTCAAGCCCAATAAGGTTATGAAGTGGGTTTTGTGTGTACAATGGCTGAGATTGGCTGTAACTGGGCTAGGATTGGGCCTTCAAAGTCTTCACAGTCTTTGTCAATTGCACACAAATGGGCTGTTGTAATTGATTGAGGGCCCATTTGGTCTTCACAGTCTTCATAGTTATACTATTGGGCTTTCCCGGCCCATCAGATGGGTTAAGATTGCTTCCAATAGTATTCTTCAGTTCCGGCTCCGGTTTGACTGCTGATTCTTC